>AWUE01019509.1:0-24112 GCA_001974825.2 Corchorus olitorius
TGTTGAGATATTAACTACTTATTCTGTTTTTTATTATGCGCACGTGATCCATCGTGTTTAAATTAAAAGAAAATTAAAATAATAATTGAAATTATTTTATAAGTAGAACTGTCAAACCTGATTCAAACTCGATGATATGTTCAACCTGGTTGGCCTAATATGATCAGAAAAAGTAAAAGATCTGAAGCCATCCTATGCAGGCCCGACAAACCCGTAGCCCGAATAATTCGAGAAGTTAACCAAATGATCCAAGAATATTATAAACTAAAATATAAACTAAAATTATTTTTTATTTAATAAAATCCCAATTGATTCTGAGTCATATACTCGAAAAACCCAAAAGCCGAGTAACTTGAGGCCAAAACCCGAACTCGTCTGACCCTAGATCCAGCAGACCCGAGACCCAAATGACCTGAACCTAAATTAACCGAAACCCGAATGTCCCGAGAAAATTACCTGCCTCATTTGATCTGTAACTAGATGATCTGGACCCGAAACCCGTCCAACCTGCCCGATTGACTCCTCTAACTTTATAAGTCAAATGAAATAATTGCATGTTACTCTTCTTTTTAGTTTTAAAAATTTATAAGTTTTTTTAATTAAATTAGTAAAATGGTAAAAATAAAATAGGTAAAAATATTAGATTTAATAAAATAAAAATAGAGTTTTTAATTGAGTAAAACTATAAAGATATATTTAAAATTTTCTAATATTTAAGTTTTTTAATTAAAATAAAATAGTAAACTGATAAAAATAAAATAGTTATAAGGATATTAGATTTCATAAATAAAAAATAGAGTTTTTAGTTGAATAAAACTATAAAAATTTAAACAATGACATTTAAGAAATATATTCGAAAAATAAGGGTATAATGAGCGATTCAAAAGATTTACAAGAACTCGTACTTTTGTATATAACTTTATAAGTCAAATGAAATAATTGCATGTTACTCTTCT
Source organism: Corchorus olitorius (assembly GCA_001974825.2). Lineage (NCBI taxonomy): Eukaryota > Viridiplantae > Streptophyta > Magnoliopsida > Malvales > Malvaceae > Corchorus > Corchorus olitorius. The sequence continues at coordinate 957 of AWUE01019509.1, forward strand.
TTTTATTTTTAAAAATTTTATAAGTTTTTTTAATTAAATTAGTAAAATGGTAAAAATAAAATAGGTATAAAAATATTAGATTTAATAAAATAAAAATAGAGTTTTTAATTGAGTAAAACTATAAAAATATATTTAAAAAATTCTAATATTTAAGTTTTTAAATTAAAATAAAATAGTAAATTGGTAAAAATAAAATAGTTATAAGAATATTAGACTTAATTAAATAAAAAATTAGAGTTTTTAGTTGATTAAAACTATAAAACTTTAGACAATGGCATTTAAGAAATATATTCGAAAAATAAGGGTATAATGAGCGATTCAAAAGTTTTACAAGAACTCGTACTTTTATATATATGATCGGTCGTCAGCAATCATAAAAATAATCCCCACAAAATCCTAACTAAGTAGATAGGGCAAGCAGGGGTCGATCGCACAGAGAAGGGGAATAGACTTATCTAAAGATGCAATTCTCAAAGAATTTCTCAAAAGTTTTGCGTAAGAACAAGGGATTGAAAATAACAATTCAAAAGAAAGCAATTAAACTAGAAACAAAACAAAGTAAATTAAATCTAATTCTATGGAAATTAAGAAAGAAAACAATAATAAGAAAGCATAATTCTTCTCCAATGGTAGAAAACAATCAAATTAATTATTGATCCTCGATTTAAAAGATAAATTCAATATTAAATCCCCGATGATAACTGGCCTAAGGAAATAACATGCTATTTAGTGTAATCTCGGTCAAGACTTATTTCACACTTTTATTTCTTAACTAATCAATTACCCGTCAAGGCTTAAAGATTTGCTAGGAAACAAAGCATTAAGAACAACTTATTAGTTCTTTCACACATGCTTAACAAGTAAAACCATACAACAATCAAATAAATCTGATCACTGGCATACAAAACCCATTGACGCGACGTCAATCGTCATCAATTTGCTACAAACAATCAAACTCATGCGTCAACAATATTGTTTGATCTAGCCAACGATCTCTCAAATTATCTCTTTATCGGCCGTTATAAATCAATAAAAATCAAGATCGTGTAATAAAACAAAGTTTAACATGCTATCTATCAAAAACAAAATACCAAATTATAAGAACAAAAATCTCACCATATTAATTGATTGAATTTACCAAAGGATAAGAAGTATTAAGAATTTAGCTACTCATGGATTTTCCTAAATCCATGAGAGGCTTAAGAAAACTTACAAGACCTTGGAGGGGCATAATCTCCTTACAAAATCCCTAGGTATGTCTCACCCCTCCATGGTTAGAGAGGGTGGCGGCACCCTTAGCCTAAAAACTAGAACTAGAAGAGAAAAATAGATCTAAAATTATGATTGTGAATTGGTGTGTGATTTGCCTTACATAGGGTGGCTATTTATAATAAACATAACTCTAGCAACTCCAATTCTAAGTAGGATAGGAGTCTAGAACGGTTTAGGGGCTGACTTGGTCTCCAAGTTGGCTTAAAAGTCTTCTTAGAACCAAAATCCTAGTCAAAATAGGATCCTGATAAATTCTGGATTCATGCAGGGACTTCGCCTGCGATTTTAGGCTTGAAGATGGCAGAACTGGGTCTTGGACTTCAAAGGAAAGTTGTAGATCTTGGAGTTAGCTTTCCAAAGACTACTCATGGGCCTAAAACAGACATCTGAGCAGAAAGTTATGATTTTTCTACCGAGACTGCGCTGAATCCTAATCCTGTTAGGACTAGAAGCGGGAATAAGCGGGAATTGGATATTTCCTTGGATATAGGCGGCATTAATTGAGATTTTAACTCCAATTATGGGCTTATATGAGCTGAGTATTATCCCATATAAAATATCCAAAATTCCTTAGCTTCTGGGCTTATTCATGGCTTGTCTTCAATCCTTCGCAATTAAAGCTCCAATCTTCAACTCTTGCCTCTTGAGATAATTCTTCAATAGTCTTCAAATCTTCAAATTATCTTCAATAAATCTTCAAACATGAACTTCGAATATCCAAATCCATACTCAAAATTGCTAAGTCCATATTTGAGTAAAAAGTCATCAAAATAGCTCCAAAAAGAGTGAAAAACTATAAGTTTCCACTTTTCTTGTCTTCAAGACCTAAAAACATAATACTTATAAAATAGGGTTAAAATACACATATAAGTACCAAAAATCATAGGAAAATGATCATAAAAATAGGGTTGTTTTTGCCTCGATCAATATAGTATAGATAAGTCATAGATGTTGGACATATAATTATATATATAACGGTATTTTAAAAGCTTATATTTGTTTTTGATTATCATAGTAACATATTGACCAAATAAATTGAGATAATTATCTTTGTTTTATTATAATGTTTATCATTTCAAATGTTGTAACTTCCACCCTTTTTGTAACGTCTTGAAACGTTCCCCAATAGCAATTTTAATGCTTTTAATTGCCTTTAAAATTTTGGCTCCTCCACCTTTGTAACCCCCATTGCCTTGGCCTATATAAACCCTCCTCACTTCTCATTTCTTCAGACCAATTTAGAAACACTTCCTTCTACTTTCTAAATTCTCTTCCTCCTCCTTTTCTTGCTGGGTTACTTTCTTTTGTGGTTCTTGTTAGCCTCAGAATTTCAATTTCGAGAAGAACTTGTTTAATCCTGGGGGATAGCCGTTAGCCGGAAATTATCCTTTAGGATAGTGTGTCCTACACGACTCAAGCTATACTTTTGTCCTAAAGTTCCAACAATCTAAAGGATAATGGCCGACATCACCGATGTTACCGATGCTGCTGCTGCCACCGATGCTGCTGCTGCCATCGCCGCTGCTCTTGCCACCGCCAAGCAGAACATGCCCTCCGCAAGTACTGCTACAATGCCTATTCCGCCAGTCACATATGCCAAGCCTTTTCCTGACATTTCAAAGATAGACGTCTTCAACGGTCACAACTTCAAGCGACGGATGGAAAGGATTTTCTCAGCCCTTGATATGCATGGCATTGCATATGCCTTGACTGATGCCAAGCCAACCGAAGCCGTCCAATTGGAACATTGGGTTCATGCGAATAAGGTGTGTCGACATACTATAATTAGTACATTATCTAATGAGCTTTTTGATGTCTATTCTCCTTACAAAGAAGCAAAGCAAATTTGGGACTCCATGGTGACAAAGTATACTGCTGAAGATGTTGGGAAGCAAAAGTTTGTAATTGGGAACTTCTACATGTGGGAGATGTCAGAAGACAAAGACATAAAAAAAACCAAATTAATGAGTACCATAAATTGGTGGATGATCTTAAGTCTGAAAATATCGAACTGCCAGAGGAGTTTGTTGCTGGAATTCTCATTGAAAAGCTGCCTGATTCATGGAGAGACTACAAACAACAATTGAAGCACCAGCAAAAACAGATGTCTCTTGCTGACTTGATCGTGCACATCATCATTGAAGAAACTAATCGAAAGGAGATCCATGCAAACAAAGCCAAGGAGATAGCAACGAAAGCCAACCTTGTGCAGCACCAAAACAGGTAAAAAAATAAGAAAGTTGATATTAAGCATGATTACAAACCAAAGCCTACTAACCCCCACTTTCAAGAAATAAGGTTCTTGTTTTATGTGTGGCAAACCTGGCCACTATGCATCTCAATGCAGAAAGAGAATGATGGGAAACAACAACAAACCTGCCAAAGCAAGAGTTAATCTTGTTGAAGTGGATGATTCTGAGGATATTATTGATGCAGTTGTTTCTCAAGCCAATTTAATGGCAAATGTGAAAGAGTGGATTGTAGACTCTAGGGCTACAAGGCACATCCGTGCCAACAGAGACACGTTTACCTCCTACACTCCAGTAGGGGAAGGAAAAGAGACAATATATCTCGGTGGCTACCGCACTGCTCAAGTTTTGGGCAAAGGGAAGGTTCTTCTCAAGTTAACTTCGGGCAAGACTTTGGCCCTTCAAGAAGTGCTGTATTTCCCTAATATTAGGGCAAATTTAGTATCTGTGTCCCTCTTAGGCAAAGTGGGTGGGAAATGGTTATTGTAATCAAGGCTTGTTTGTACTCAATATTTCAAATGTTATGAATGGAAATGCTAGTTTCTTCTGCTTATATGATTGATTCCTTTGATTTGTGGTATGCTAGACTAGGACATGTTAGTTTTCCAGATATTAAGAAAATGCAATCTTTGGGATTAATATCAAATGTTAGTAATACCAACTTGGATAAATGTTTGCCATGTGTAGAAGCAAAGATGACTAAAAAATCTTGTATATCTGTTAATCGTGAATCTGAATTATTAAGCTTAATATATACTGATTTAGGTGACATGAAACAATGTAGGACAAGAGGTGGTAAAAATTATTATGTGACTTTCATTGATGATTTCTCTCGCTATACAAAAGTTTATTTAATTAAGAATAAAGATGAAGCTTTTGATATGTTTCTTTTGTATAAATCTGAAGTAGAAAATCAATTGAATAAAAAGATAAAAAGAGTTAGATCAGATAGAGGTGGTGAATATGTATTATTGAATGATTATTGTGAAAAGGAAGGAATAATACATGAGGTCACTCCCCCTTATTCCCCTGAATCTAATGGTATAGCAGAAAGAAAAAAATAGAACATCGAAAGATATGATGAATGCCATGATGATTAGTTCTAATGCACATAAAATTTATGGGGTGAAGCTTTATTATCTGCATGTCATGTTCAAAATAGAATATCTTATAAGAAAACTGGTAAAACACCTTATGAACTTTGGAAAGGTTATGTTCCTAACTTAAAATATTTAAAAGTGTGGGGGTGTCTAGCTAAAATTTTGTTGCCTGATCCAAAGAAAAGAAAAGTAGGGTCTAAAATATCTGATTGCATGTTTATTGGTTATGCTGAGCATAGTGCTGCATATAGGTTTCTTGTGTTGAAAAGTGATATTATTGAATGCAATACAATTATTGAAACAAAAAATGTTGAATTCTTTGAATATATGTTTCCTTTAAAGACTGATTCAATTTCTCATGCACCTTTTAGTAAAGATGATTTGGTTGTTTCTGATAATGATTTGAGAAGGAGCAAAAGACCAAGAAAAGAATTTTCTTTTGGAAATGACTTTTACACTCATTTGATTGACAATGATCCTTTAACTTTTTCTGAAGCTGTTTCTTCTAAAGATAGTAGTTTCTGGAAAGATGCCATCAAGAGTGAAATTGATTCTACTTTACAAAATAAAACTTGGGAGTTAGTGGATTTACCACCTAGTGCTAAACCCATTAATTGTAAATGGATTTTTAAAAGAAAATATCATCCTGATGGCTCTATTGATAAATATAAAGCTAGGTTGGTTGCAAAAGGTTTTACACAAAAATAAAATGTTGATTACTTTGATACTTTTGCTCCAGTAACCAAAATTACTTCAATTCGTGTTTTAATAGCTCTTGCGTCAGTTCACAAACTTGTTGTTCACCAAATGGATGTTAAAACTGCTTTTCTAAATGGTGATTTAGATGAAGAAATTTACATGGTGCAACCTGAAGGTTGTGTTGTTCCTGGACAAGAGAAAAAGGTTTGTAAATTGGTAAAATCTTTATATGGTTTAAAACAAGCTTCAAAACAATGGCATGAGAAATTTGATAAAGTTATTACTTCTGGTGGATTTGCTATTGTTAGAGTAGATAGATGTGTATATACAAAGATAATTGGTGATGATTGTGTGATCATTTGTTTACATGTGGATGATATGCTTATCTTTGGTACTAATGTTGATGTTGTGAATGAGACAAAGAGGTTCTTAACCTCAAACTTTGATATGAAAGACATGGGAGAAGCCAATGTCATTTTGGGTATAAAGATCATAAGATGTGATGGTGGCCTAATGCTCACTCAAGAGCATTATGTTGAGAGGCTACTTAAAAAGTTTGGACACTTTGATGTCAAACCTGTGAGTACTCCTTATGATCCTAATACTCAATTAAAGAAAAATCGAGGAGATAGTCTATCTCAATCTAACTATGCACAGATCATTGGGAGTCTGATTCATTTGATGAATTTCACGAGACCAGACATTGCATACTCAGTGTGTAGGTTGAGTATATATACTTAAAATCCCAATCAAGATCATTGGAATGCCTTGAGCAGAGTATTAAAATACTTGAAAGGTACTACTAATTATGCTATCTTTTATAGTGGATTTCCCGTTGTATTAGAAGGATACAATGATGCAAACTAGATCTCTGATTCAGATGAGACAAAATCCACAAGTGGATATGTGTTCACTCTTAGAGGTGGTGCTGTGACATGGAAGTCATCTAGGCAAACAATTATTGCCAGATCAACTATGGAGTCTGAGTTTGTTGCCCTAGACTTGGTTGGCAACGAAGCAGAATGGTTAAGAAATCTCTTAACTGACATTCCACTTGGAATGAAACCAACTCCTTCTGTGTCTATGTATTGTGATTGCGAAGCGGCAATAGCCGTTGCAAAAAATAAAACTTTCAATGGCAAGAATAGACATATTCGTCTAAGACATGATGTGGTAAAACAACTGTTAAAAAATGGAATTATTTTCATTGACTATGTGAAGTCAGAAGTGAATTTGGCCGATCCTCTGACTAAACCCTTGTGTAGAAAATTGATTAGTGATACATCGAGGAAAATGGGGCTAAAGCCAATTGTGAAAACTAATAGTGATGGTAACCCAACCTATATGAATGGAGATCCCATGAAATAGGTTCATATGGGTAATAACAAGTCACTTATTAGTTCTACTAAAACACTATATAATATATTAAGTCCCTTCTATGGTGTAAATAGTGTAAAGGCTGCAAAGTTGAGAGGCTAAGTTTTTAAAACTTTTAATGATTTACGATATCCTTTATGGGTGGTGTATTAACTACAGAATACACTTGATGGAAATCACCTATATGAGTGTGAAGTGAGGCCACTTCCATGAGAATTTGGCTGATTCTCTAGAGTACTCATGAATACCGGGCGCGTGCATGGCTGAAAAGCACAAAACCGTATTGTACCACAAAGAATTGGGGGGGGGGGGGTGGTGTAATTTGATTGGTAAAAATATAATGTACAACAAAGAATTTTTGGTTCATAGAAGTTTCAAACTTCACCAAAATTCTGTGCACTATATATTTCATTCTTTCTAGGTCTTGTTCATAGCCCAAAAGGCACCAGTCCCTATGGATTACATTCACTTGTCTTAAACCCAGCAAACTTATCTTTCTCTAAGTAAGCTTTTGAAATATGTGGGGGATTGTTGAGCATATAATGATATATGTAACAGTATTTCAAAAGCTTATATTTGTTTTTGATTATCATAGTAACGTATTGACCAAATAAATTGAGATAATTATCTTTGTTTTATTATAATGTTTATCATTTCAAATGTTGTAACTTCCACCCTTTTTTCAACGTCCTGAAACGTTCCCCAATAGCAATTTTAATGCTTTTAATTGCCTTTAAAATTTTGGCTCCTCCACCTTTGTAACCTCCATTGCCTTGGCCTATATAAACCCTCCTTACTTCTCATTTCTTCACACCAATTTAGAAACACTTCCTTCTACTTTCTAAATTCTCTTCCTCCTCCTTTTCTTCCGGGGTTACTTTCTTTTGTGGTTCCTGTTAGCCTCAAAATTTTAATTTCGAGAAGAGCTTGTTTAATCCTAGGGATAGCCGTTAGCCGGAAATTATCCTTTAGGACAGTGTGTCCTACACGACTCAAGCTATACTTTTGTCCTAAAGTTCTAACAATAGATAACCGAAATCTTCAATAAAGGAAAGTAATTAAAAGTTAGTTAGTTTGTAAATTTTATGCATAATTTAGTCTACTTTCCCATAACACCCTTAATTAAAAATTCATCTATACCCACATACTCATTCTCTTTCTTTAATTAAAGAATGGTAGATTTGGAAAATAAGTAATTAATGTTTTTCTTAGTAGTGTAAGATGACAAATAAAAAGCATCAAAGAGTTGTGACTTATAAATAGAAACAAAGAGAGTACTTTTTAGATTGATTGAAAGAAACTCATACATGAAATGTTAAATTCAAATTTTGTGAATGAAGAAAATAGATATTTACCGAATGCGATGATGAAGATAGATAGGGAGTTTGTACCAAATATTGTTGAGAAATTAACTCACCAACAATTGCAATATCAACTAAAAATTGCTGCCTTGTTTTTAGATGACTAATGTGATCTACTACGATTGTAGTAAATAGGTATGACATAGCAATTAAGCAACGTTTTACATGATGTGAGAGACTGTTTTTTGGATTGGCCAAATAATACGAAAAATGAACCATTCACAAATAATTGTGTTAATATTATATTAATAATAATAATTTAATATTACTGTTAAAAATAATATTGCATTTTTAATTTTTCTAAATTCAGTTAGTGTAGGTTTCTTAGGCCTTAAGTTTATAAATATTTTGTTCTCTGTCCTGGTGTAATTAAGTTTAGGATTTGTACTTACAAAAAAAGTTTAGGATTTGTATATTTTTTCTTCAAATGGTTATAATATGTTTTTTATAAAAAGAAAAATTCAACATTAAAACTCTTTTGGCTATATGTTGGGTGTTGTATAGATGGGCCTTTTTAAATATGATAGTTTGGGAATATCATGTTATATAGTTTGTTAAATGGTGAAAAACAAAAGTACATATTATTCAAGTAACGGGACTTGAAGTAACATATAAAGACTCATCAAAGATTAAGAGTATTTTGTGATACCAATACCCATGGGCTCAACCCATTGGTTAACCCAAATTTAAATAGTTTTTGATGAGGTACTTGGGCCTTTAAGGATTTCCCATGTGATTTAGTTTTTACTCTTAGTTGTGTTTAGTAGATTGGCAGTGATTAAACATCGCACAAACTAGTTTAGGTATACTCTAAATAAGAATATAATCTGCGATTTAAACGAAGGTGTTAAGGGAAAACAATGGTAGCAGGGTGAGATTAAAATGTAAAAGGATAAAAAAAAGGATATTAACTAATTCAGTAGTAATGAATGAGGTCCAAAAAGAATAAGAAAAGTGGGGTCAAAATGCGAAAAAAATTTCAATTGGTCGGTGAAAAATCCCACTAGACCTCTAAGCACCAGTTGTAAATTCAATCGCTACCGGTGCCATGTCAACCAATCGGGCAGTTAAAAAATTACACTTAGGGCTCTGTTTGGTACTATTCAGTCCGTTTAGGGTCCCAAAGACACCGAAATGGTGCACTAAGATGCCTATAGGTTATTAATGTTTATTGAATAAATAAATACGATTTTTTACCATGTAATAATTAAGTGAACAATTAACTAATGAAAAGGATTAGGAAGTTATTCAATTCATATAAAACAGTTACTTTGAATTGATAACTATTCAGTATTTACAAATACTAAAGTCCTCCACAGTCTAATCACGTTTTCTATTCTCTCTAAACCGTTCTCTTACATCAAAGTGCTATCAGGGATTTTGTTGTATCCTGAGTTAACTTGTTTATAATTGACTAGCTTTACAATTAAGAAAGTATGTTTCACGCCTCAAAGCCTTGTTGTTCTTTCAATTTTGAAGTTTCCTAACATACCATACAAAAACAATTTACGAACAATTTTAATTCTATATCAAGTTAATTATTGCAAGTAGATTTTATAATTTTGGACAAATAAAAAACCCTAAATTAAACTCTTAATTGAGCCTGCAACTTTGCAACTTTGTTCAAATTGAGACTAAAACTTTGCAACGTTGCTCAATTTGAGCCCATAAATGTCACGTTAGACATGCCACTTAGGACTGTTGTAAACGATAACGATGCGTGTTTCACACTGCACGATTTTTCGTCTGAAATGGGCATAAATTGTGACATACTATAATGTTTTAAGTCTTAAAAAGTGCAATTTAGGCTAAAATTGACAAACTTGCAAAATTTTAGGTCCAAATTGGACTTTTAGCCAAAAACCTTCATCTTGCACTTAGTTTTATGAGGTTCTGAATAAGATTTATCTGGATTCTATTTTGGTATTTTCTCTATTGCTTAATTTTTAACATATTATTAGAGTTCAGGTATGTCCTGTTGGTCCAGACTCGGTTATACATGTGTAGCCCTATTCTGTTCCGGATGTTTGTCCCTCGGGCTACATGTGAGGAGCGTGTTAGAGTAGTGATACCCTACATCTATTAAGTTTGACATGACTGAGTGCCATATATTCAAGCTAGGACTCTGATCGGTCGTCAGGAAATCACAAAATTAATCCCCACAAATTCCTAACTAGATAGATAGGGCAAGTAGGAGTCGAATCCCACAGAGAAGGGGAATAGACTCTCAAAAGATAAATCTTCTCTAAGAATCACTCAAAAACAAGGGATTAAATAGAATAATTAAAAAAACAATTAATCTAAAAATAAAGAAAACTAAATTAAATCTAAAGCTATGGTAGATTACTTAAGAAAACAATAATTAAAATGCTTACTTCTTCTTCAATGGTAGAAATCAATCAATTTAACTATGGTTCCTTGATTTAAAAGATGAATTTGATATTCTAATTATCAAAACAAGCAAGATCAATTTTACGCCAATGATACCTTCAATCAAAAGATTTAAGCATCATGTAAAACATCAACAAACTTATTCTAATAACTCTCAATTAAACAAATGGTCTAAAGAAAAATCCCTAACATGTATTTTAGATAAGAGTACCACTGGAAGACTTTAAATATCCCTTTTATTCTTAACTATTCATGTCCACTGGAAGGCTTAGAAATCATTAAGAACAAAGCATTAAGAACAATTATTCACACATGCATAACAAGTATAACCAAACCTATTCTTTCCTAGTTGGGTCGGCATAGTTCTAAATAAGATTTATTAATATCATTGAATCCATGGGTCGTGGCATCCAATTTGTTACCAAATAATCAAACTTGAATTGGTCCTTTTAAACTTGATTTAACTATAGATCTATCTGATTATATCAATAGTGGCCATCAATCATCAAGATCATAAAATAAAACAGAGATTAATAAACATATTTAATCAAGAACAAATATCAAATTATAAGCACACAAATCTCACCATAAATGATTGATTGAAATCTCCAAAGGAAAAGAAGTATTAAGAATTTAGCTACTCATGGATTTGGAAAAATCCATGAGAAACTTTGAAAAACTTACAAACATAGGCCGAGATCTCCCCTTGGGCGGCACCTAGGGATGTCGACAGCCTCTCTAAAGAGAGTTGTCGATACCCTCTTTTAAAAGAAGAAATTCTAAAACTATCAACTAAAAACTATCTAACTATATCTAGGGTTCAAAATAAGGTGGGTATTTATAGTGGACAAATAAAACTCCTAGTAGATTTAGGAATTAACTTAAACAGCTCCTAGGCCGGTTTAAGCTCTTAACTTGGTCTCCAAGTCGAATTGAAAGTCTCTTTGGGCTGAAATTAGGTGAAAATCAGACTTGGCCCCAAAACTGATATTGTGCAGAAACTTCAGGGGCAATTTCAGAATTGAAGATGGCAAAATTGGGCTTCGAGCTTCAAAGAAAAGTTGTAGATCATTGAGTCTTCTTTCCAACACACTTTGAATAAACTCAAACGGAGGTCTGGATTAAAAGTTATGGCCTTTCTACCAAGACCACGCATAAATCCTAGTCCAAGTAGGAAAAGGAAGCATAATCACCATCGGCAAAGGCAAGAGCTTGGCGCGGCATAGGCAACCCAACTCCAGCTGGGTTCAACATAAGGTGGGTATTTATAGTGGACTAATAAGACTCCTAGTAGATTTAGGAATTAACTTAAACAGCTTCTAGGTCGGTTTAAGCTCTTAACTTGGTCTCCAAGTCGAATTGAAAGTCTCCTTGGGCTGAAATTAGGTGAAAATTGGACTTGGCCCTAAAACTAATATTGTGCAGAAACTTAAGGGGAAATTTTCGAATTGAATATGGCAGAATTGGGCTTCGTGCTTCAAAGAAAAGTTGTAGATCATTGAGTCTTCTTTCCAACACACTTTGAATCAACTCAAACGGAGGTCTGGATTAAAAGTCATGGCCTTTTTACCAAGACCGCGCATAAATCCTAGTCCAAGTAGGAAAAGGAAGCATAATCACCATCGACAAAGGCAAGGGCTTGGCGCGGCATAGGCAACCCAACTCCAGCTGGGTTCGACATGAGGTGGGTATTTATAGTGGACTAATAAGACTCCTAGTAGATTTAGGAATTAACTTAAACATCTCCTAGGTCGGTTTAAGCTCTTAACTTGGTCTCCAAGTCGAATTGAAAGTCTTCTTTGGCTGAAATTAGGTGAAAATCGGACTTGGCCCCAAAACTGATATTGTGCAGAAACTTCAGGGGCAATTTCGGAATTGAATATGGCGGAATTGGGCTTCGAGCTTAAAAGAAAATTTGTAGATCATTGAGTCTTCTTTCCAACAAACTTTGAATCAACTCAAACGAAGGTCTGGATTAAAAGTTATGGCCTTTTTACCAAGATCGCGCATAAATCCTAGTCCAAGTAGGAAAAGGAAGCATCATCACCATCGACAAAGGCAAGGGCTTGGCGCGGCATAGGCAACCCAACTCCAGCTAGGACCCCATGTGGTTTTGGTCTTGCACCCATGTGAAATAGCCTAGAGCCCATGTTGACATAATTATGACATGGCCTCTTTCCATCTTTAATTGAACTTGATCTTAGTTCTTCACATTGGAATCTTCCTTCAATAATCTTCATGACTTCAAACTGACTCCAACTGATCTTCAATCACGAACTTTGAATCTCCAAATCTTCACTCAAAAATGCTAAGTCCATATTTGTGACAAAAGTCATCAAAATAGCTCCAAAAATAGTGAAAAACAACAAGTTTTCACTTTTCTTCTTTTTAAGACCTAAAATCACAAATACTTGCAAAATAGAGCAAAATAACACATAAAAATACCAAAAAGCATAGGAGAATGATCATAAAAATAGGGTTAATTTTAGCTCGATCAGCTTCTCCACCTATTTTCAATTGGTCTGATTCCGTTTTTGGGCTCTGTTTTAGCAAATCTTGTTTGTAAGATAAAGAAATTCGGGATCTGCCGCCATCATTCGTCCTATGAGTCATTTTATTTAAGCTATGTTCGACCTTCTGTGTCACGCCTCGACCCGAAGTCGAGCACGGAAAACCGCCACGTTTCCTCGTAATGCATGCCGCGCATTACACGCACCCAAAGTCTCGCGAAGCGTAAAAAATACGACTTTAAAATAGTTTTTTCATAATTGAAAACAAATAAAATAAAGCAGTAGATATTAAAACAATGTATTAAACTTATATAAAAGCGTTTTGTAAAATAGTTTACAAATCAGAGATTTTAAACAGCGGAAGGCTATAAAATTGACTCTAGTGGATCCAGACAGTCTAACATCATCACAGAGACCTTGTATATCTACTGTGACAGTCACGAATGAGTCGAGTACAATGCACGGGGTTGGTTCCTGAAAACACAACAAGAATTTGAAAGGGTGAGTATTTCTTAGAATACTCCCTGAGTGCAGATTGCTAACTAACACCGCATTAAGAGTGAAGTGTATGGCCAATCTAAAATATAAAATTTATAAATCAGATGCACAATTACATTAGGCCTCTTTAGTAACAGATCAAAAATTCAAATCTAAGGTCATCACCTTTATTAATTCAATTCATATAAATATAAAACGGATCTCATTACCAAAACATTTCAAAATATAGCCATATACATCAAAAATCATACTTCGTACGTTGATATAGTATACATCAAAAACAACATTAAAACATCAATTCAAAAGCATAGCCCAAATTTATTTAAAACCAATAATCATAAAACAAACACGAGTTCTTACGAAAAATAAACAATTATTTATATCAAATCAATTATGGCCTGTCGATTTAGAAATCAACTGTAAAAATCATAGATTTCTTTACCGTACAAAAATATTTGTATATTCCAAAATATGTTGAGCCTCATTTTTTTTTTAAATCAAAGCAGCAAATATAAGACCATTGCCAAAAACATATCTGGTATCGCCTTGTGTCAGGGTCGATCACTAGAACCGTCAAGGACTCATTTTTTAACAATAAGTAATGTTTCTGAAATCAAATATTTAAACTCATAGTTTTGCAATCATAAAAATCACATAAACCTCTGTTTCACTTATTCAAGTCCAGTCCTTGACGTTGGCGTGGGTTTTGCTACTTGGCACTCTATAGCTACACCCACCAATTTCCTTAGTGGCCTATCTCTGCACCCGCCACATAAGCCACACTCCACCTCGCCCCTCAAAAGGCGGTCCGTGGACTACTTAACCAACCAAAAGTCGTTGCAACACTCAGAGCCCTACGCTCGTGCCAAAGAAAATTATCACAACAATAAACACATTATTTATCAAATCAAGACAATAGTCCATCATACAAAACATAATCATGTATATACAACAATGGCTCACATTTCACGGATCAAATCAATAACATAAACAAGTATTAAATATCAAAATAGATCAAATCATGCAACATGCAATCATGAGATTTCACCATGCACTTAAAACCATTTAAGAAAAACCTTATAAAATCATGCTCTTAAAAACAATATTTATAAAACGTGGGAGCATTTTTCAAAGCATTTTTCTTAATGAAATGAAGATAGCTACAAAGCACTCACCGTTCGGGAGGTTCGTATACTCGTGTTAACTTCCTTCCGGACGTACTGACATACTTATGTCCCTTTCGATTCGAATCCTAATCATTTGGGAGTACGAGATAATTAAAACAAATATATCAACTAAAAGTTCTAGAAAAACTCTATTTTACAACATAAATTTTACGTTGCGACATTTCATGAAAAAAAAAACATCTTGCTCGATCCTCTACCAAATCAAACAAAACCACATTCATTTGAAATATAATTCTTTAGACTAAAATTTATACCAAAGAACCATCCTCAAACTCGGCCCCTAACATATTCAAATTTCAGGTTGATTCCAAGAATTTCAAAAGTGTTCTGTTTTTTACGGAAAAACCGTGCAGCTACAGAAACAATCCATTTTCTCAATTTTAGACTTAAAATCTTGTAGACACCCGATTTTGGCTTATATCCTTTAATTTTGGTTATTTATTTTGCATTAGGGACATTTTGGTCATTTTCCTAATTGACAGTTCATTTCAGCATTTTAGTAGGATAGTTTAATTAGTAAGTCTTTTCTAATTAGTATTTGGGTCGTCATTTTAGTATCCAAGCTTGAAAAATCCAAAAATATTTTCCATATTAGCTTTGCATATTCCATAGTTTAAATTAGTAATTTGATTCTAGCATTTTAGCCATTCATCTTAATATAAAATCATCTTGAAAAATTAATTGGGCTCATATTAATTGGACCACTTCACATAGGTAGGACTTGCATTTTCATAACTAATAATTTCATAGCATTATATTTACCAAACGCACAAAAAATATTTTCCTTTACCCTTCTTTCGACTCATTTCTTTAAATTGACCATTCATTTTTGGGGCTTTGCTTTGCTTTGAATATCTTGGGTTTGTTATTGGGCCCTTTGACTATTTTACTTATTAAGTCGCTTCATTCAAATTCACTTGGCCCATTTTTCTTTGAGTTGCTTTGGCTTTTGGCTATTTACTATGTCACCCAATCCAAATTGATAAGAAAAATAAAAGGGAAGTCAGTTTTGCATTTATTTCCTTATATCCCAAAACACAAAAAGATTCAATTTCCTTTTTATATTACAGCTTATGAAAATACAAAAATATAACAATGTTCCTACAATTTTCCTTTTCTTGTTCCCTCACACGGGGTTTGGAGCCATTCTCTGCTAGCATAAAACTTCAGGGTGGAATACAACGTTTTTCTTTTATTCAGTTTGTAACCTAGTTCTTGAGAGTCCTTGCACTTAATCATCGTTTGACCCTGCAAAAGGGATTGCATGCTCATGTTTTAGTGCCTATTTCCCATTGCATCTACATGGCATTTTTTTACAAATCATTACAATTTCATCCATTACATTGCACATTCATCACCATTTTCTCATGCATTCCAGTAAAGAAAAGTCCCCTAGCACCATGCATTGTATCTTTCATGTCAATAGAAATAGAGCAAAAAAAGAGTATTTCAATAGGTAACTACCAGCATAATTCAGTTTCATTGTCACACATTCATCGCAGAGTTATTCTCACTGTTTCATCACCATTCCATTTCAAAATGGGCCAACACTTTCACACACATTTCAGCGTACATGATCACTCATAAAGAGAGGAGATTAACAAGGTGCTCACAATATAACCATAGAACACCATTCTGCAGCTCCGCAATTCACAGTCACTAATGCATGCATTTATAGGATCCATTGCATATAGTTCATAAAGGCCAGAAAACAGAGTACCGAGCATTTGTGCATTCATACCAGTTTCAATTACCTCACATATAGGCACTCATTTAGGCATTACGTTCACATGGTAGCATACACTGCACATATAGTTCATTGATTCATAGCATCTCACATGTTAACAAGTATTTGTCATTTTAGTTTAGCAGTTTAAATTTTAAATGAGCATTTTTCATTTCCACTTTCCTAATTCAGGATGTAGGGATTTCATCCATAAGTTTTCAGAAACACTCCATGGTCAGAGCCCATCACGTGCACAAATTAGCCGTACTATACTGGCATCAATGGAGCAGAATAGACATGTTACAAATTCAGCAGGAAATCTAACTTCATGCACAAAATTCTAAAAGCATTTCCAATCAACATATGAGCATACATGGCAGCATCCATTACATCATTCTTAGCATCTCATCACATTTCACTTCACACAAGGACCATCACATCTCCATAGCATTTCATACATATTATCATTAGGGTTATAGAGCTTGGATATAAACAGCATTTTTTCATGGAATTTTGCAACTCATGTCAAAGCAAACAACAACATTCATACACAAGCCTTCAAAATTCAGTCTAATCACATTCAAGCATAGCATCATATTTAGAGCATTTCATTCAAAACAATCAGTATTAAGTAAGTATATCTCTTTACATTTTGGTTAGTTTAGCAGGTACATAGTTAATAAGAGTGAATTCGAAACAACAACAAGGTCAATTGACAACAAGCGAAACCAGCAGAGTACAAGCAATATAAAAATGCAGAGAATAGATCACAGGAAAAATGAAAAGGAAAGTTCTACCTTGTTGCTGGCAACTCACAATTGGCGTTTCCAAACCTCCAAGCATGCCCATTGGTTCACCACTGCCAACTCAGCAAAACATCTTTCATAAGAGAGGGCACGTGAGTTAGCAAGAGGAGTGTTACAAAGAAATAAAATTGAGCCAAGAACAGACAAAAAATAAAAGGGATAAAAGGGTGCAAACCGCGTGGAATTCTAGGGTCCTTTGCACATTTCTACTTCAAAAATCACCTGCACAAACTGACAAAAACATAAATTAACTCAATAAAATGAACAATAGATAAAAAGGAAAAAGGGAAGGCCATTAGATTAGAGGAAAGGAGACTGACCATAGGATCGGGGGCTCCCTTTTTTGGTCGATAAATATCACGTTTTTCCAGAGTTATAAGGGGGGATTTGAGGAGGGAAGGGGACACACACAGATCCCACAAAAAAGACACATAAACCCTAGTCCCTTGTTCTTCATTCTTTTGAGAGATTCCAAAAATTTAGTAGTTTCATTGTTCCAGTAACAAAAACACCACAAAAAATAAAAAAAGAAGCGATTTTTCACCTTTTATTTCTCAGTAATACAAAAACAAAAAAACAGTTTTATTTTTCTTATTCTCTATCATCAAAAATTCATTTTTCTTCCCTTAGTTCACATCATAAGTAAAAGACATAAACAACACAAAAAGGGGGTCTTCGGAAGATTGTGGAGGCAAAGGTTTCGGACTAATGAAAAAGGGTTAGAGATGAGCTTTGTTTAATCGGTTAAGGGGGTTTAGTAGAGGAGGGAAAGAAGAACAACATACCTTAAACTCAGCCTCATCTGACAGCTAGTTTTGTAGGATCGGAGAGTAGAAGTTGCTTTGGGTTAAGCTTATTTTGGGGTAATCCAGGCTTTGTCTTGCGGAGATAAGCTTAGATTCAGCAAGAGGAAGCATATAGGAATCTAGCTGGAAGCTTCGAGCTCGATTGGCGGTTGGAAGTAACTCCGACACGGTGGTTCGTGGGGGTCCAGGAAGCGGAGGCGATTTCCGATGGGTGGGGGGTGGCGGCAATTCAAAAGGAGGAAGAAGAAGCTGAAAAAGAAAAAGAAAAGTTTAGTATTTATACTAAACCCTAGAACCCATAGCCTCGACCCGTTTGGACTCACAGATCCGCGGGCCGACCAGCCTCAGGCAAACTCTTAATTTTGATTTCAATTTAGTCCCTATTTTGAGCATTTAGGTCCTTTAGGTGGTCATTTAATTCAATCGAGTCCAATAAGTTGTCAGAGTGTTCATTTAAGTGCCTAATATAGTGTAATTGAGTCCTTTCGTAATTAATTTGGTAATAATTAAGTTCTTAGTTTCAATAAATGGAGTAAAGTTAGGATTAGATTTTGGAAATTAGATTAGTCTCATATGCATTCATATTCAAATTCCATATTTATATTTCCATGACATTTGAGATAAAAAGAACTTGATCCGTTAATGGAATGATTAAGGGAGACTTAAACAAGTATTGTCGGTCTTAATTCATCTTTCCAAGGCTTGGAATATCCGGATAGGGGTCTTAGCCAGTATAAGTGGCGGGTGCTCGGATGGTATTCCTCGTATAACCACTCGGTAATAAATCCCAAAATTGGAATTTCATACATCATGTGCATCCATGCATTTAAAGAGACTAGAGCATCAATAAATATGGAATCAATAAAGGAAAATTAAAGAAATAGAGAGGAAGAAGAAAAGAAGAAAGTGATGTCAGTCAGAAAAAAAAGGGTTCAAAAAGAAAATGATAAGTAGTAATTAAGTAAAGAGTAATCAGTAAAGAATAAAAGAGTAATCAGTAAAATGGTAATGGTAATTCAGAGTAATTAAAATTCAAAGAAGTAAAAGAATAATCAGAAAAGAGTAATAGTAGTAAGTAAAGAGTAAAGAATAATCAGTAAAAGAGTAATAGTAATCAATAAAGAGTAAAGAGTAATCAAGAAATGGTAAAGAGTAATCAGAAAAGGGTAATAGTAGTAAGTAAAGAGTAAAGAGTAATCGAGAGAGTAATAGCAATCAGTAAAGAGCAAAGAGTAAAAATGGTAATAGTAATCAGTAAAAGAGTAAATAGTAATCAGTAAAAGAGTAAATAGTAATCAGTACAAGAGTAATAGTAGTAAGTAAAGAGCAAAGAATAATCGAGAAAGAGTAATAGTAATCAGTAAAGAGTAAAGGAGTAATAGTAATCAGTAAAGAGTAAAAAGTAGTCAATAAAATGGTAATGGTACTCAGTAATTAAAATTCAAAGAGTAAAAGTGGTAAAAAGATTAAAAAGAGTAAAAATGGTATTCAGTAAAAAGAGTAAAAATGGTATTCAGTAATTAAAGTAAAAAGGCAAAAATGGAAACTAGTAAAAAAAAAAGGGGTAAGAAAATGGTCATAAGTAAAAAGAGTAAAAAATTGGTAATCAGTAAAAAGAGTAAGGGTAATTAATAATTTAGTTAAAAGAGTAGAAAATGAAATAAGTAAAAAGAAAAAAGAAGAGTAAATAATGGTAATCAGTAAAAAAGAGTAAGAAAAAGGTGATCAATAATTTAATTAGAAAGAGTAAAAAATGGTAATAAGTAACAAGAGTAAAAAATGGTAATCAGTAATCAAGAAGTAAAAAAAATAATCAATAGTAAGATAATGTGTTAATTCAATCAAAGGTCAATAAAATCTTTTAATAGGGCATGAAAATTTAAGAATAGAGACAACCAATATTAGAAACCCATAGTTAAGTCTAGATTAGTCAGTTCCGTCTTTTGACGGGCGTCGTGGGGGTGCTAATCCTTCCCCACGCGTACCCGACTCCCGGATCATAGAATCTCTAGTTAGAAGACCATTTATTAGGTTTGGTGTAACCCTAGCCAAGCATCGGGTAACATTAGGCTTAATAATCTGATAGGTGGCTAATCACACCATAAAAAAGATTAGTGGTGACTCCATAGAAAGAAACAGTAGTTTCCCCTTTTCTAAGTCGTTAAACAGTAAGGGTTCGGAACCCCGGACCCGGACGTTGCGACAAATCTCAACTCAGTTTCTTCTACAAAGTTGTAGAGGACTCAAAACCCTATAATTTGGGCACAAGAATGACTTAATTCGGATTTACTAAGACAGAGTTATGGCCTTCGACAGTTCAGCTAGAATGAATTGATACAACATATTTCTAGCATTTCCAGATTTGCGATGTTGAGGAAAAATGACCATAACTTATTCAATATTCCACCAAATCAAGTGATTCCAAAGCTATATGAGAGCTAACTCAATATACTATCAACCTAAAGAGTTTTGATAAATTTCTTACGTCATTTACTACCTCAAAATGTCAGAAAACAAAACCTGCATAGTGTCCTCAAACCTTAGAATTTGCTAGCTTTAACTTATTGTAACTTATCAAATCCATATTTCCTTGCACTTAATCAAGGTACAAAAGGCATATTTCAATACATTTGGCTCACACAAATCTCAAACATTACTTTCTTATTTAGCCAATCACTCAACAACAACATCCATATATCTTATTTTCTTGTAGACCCGACACCCTACAATTTTTAACAACTAAACTATTAAGCATTATTAATTCTTACTTAGATTTACTCAAGTAACATTACCACTGCAAGCCCAATTACAAAAACAATCAGATATCTAAATTCCTCATCAACTTACACCAATAATTTCTAACCACAAAAATTCAAGAATACATCGTGAGAGTCCAAAACATACCACAATGAGCTCCACTCTCTCCAAAAGAATTCTTTTGTTGCTATCTCTTTCAACTAACAAATTCAAGGTTTGGAACTTCACCAACCCTTTAGAACCTTTACTAATACATCAACAAGTTCCTAGCACATTTTCCAAAATTTCTTGAGGAGTCCACATTCTTTGACTTTGGACTCTTAAAATTTTCCGTTGCATGCAAGAATTAGCAACCAAAAAGATTGAATTCGGGAAAGAATTTGGTTCGACTATGAAGACACAAGAAAAGAAGAAAAGAACAAATGAAAAATGGAATAGAGAGAGAACGGTTCAAGGAGTAGAAAAGATGAGCTAATTAGCTCTTCCCATGGGAGACAAGGTTGCCACACGACAACCATGCATAAATGTTGTCTCACATTTACTTAACCATAGCCATGTAAGCCAAATTCTTTGGTCTTTGTTCAATTTGGTCCTTAATATATTTGATAATTGTCGTTAATCTTTTTCCCTTGTCTCAATTAAGCCCTAATACTCAACACAATCTAACAAGGTTCAAAAAACTAAAATTTCATGTATGTACCCTATGTTACTTCCTTATGTCTCCATTGCTCCATCTCACATCCTATCCATGTCCCAAATTAATGACATTTTCACATAAAAAAATCTTGGAAATTGATCGGTCGTCAGCAAATCATAAAAATAAAAATCCCAACAATTACTAACTAAAGATAGCTAGGGCAAGTAGGGGTCGATCCCACAGAGAGATAGGTTATTATTCTTTTTCTTAAAACAAACAAACAAATTAAAGAAGGTTTTTAAAGTAAAATTAAATTAAATCAAACTAATAATTAAAACTATCTAAGAAAGCAATCAAGGAAATTAAAGAAAACAATTAATCAGAAAGCAGAGAATAAATTGAGAAAATAATTAAAAGAAACCTCCAACATAGAATTAATATCCCTCTTGACAACAATACCATGGATCATTGATATCTAAAGATTATGAAAACAATGGATAGCTTGCTTGAAATTTAATCCTAAATTACCTTAATTAGATAAAACTCTTGATCCAGTGTGAATTATCCCTTTTACTCTTTAAATAACTACCTCTTGATCCAGTGTGATAATTACTCAAGAATAAAGCATTAAGATCTAGTAATTTACAAGCACAATGGGCAATTAAAAATTGGTCAAAGTTTCTTAAATCCCTTGGAAGGAAGATCCTTCGCTTCCAATTGCTACCAAACAATTAAATCCGAAGATCCTTCAAGATTTAATTTAGCTAATGCTACTTAATTTATCAAGAAAGTGCTAGCTTCAATCTATCAAAACAAGCAACATAGAATTCATGCAGAGATATTAAGAAATACCCTATTAATTTTCATATAAAAGCACAAAATCTCACCATGATATAAGTCAAGAGATCAATTAAATTCTACATTGGAGAAAAGAAAAGTATTACTCACTCATGAATTGAGTGAGCATCCAAAGAAAAGAAGAAAAACTTATCTAAGGATGGGAAGAAGAGGGGAGCGACGGCTCCTTGGCTTTTCTCCTCCAAATCTTCAACAATTCTTCAAAATAAAATCTCTAGATCTACATACATCAAAAACCTAGACCTAAGGTGGCTATTTATAGTGGAAATATCCCTAGAAAATCCAATCCTAACTTGGAAAGGGGTCTAAGTCGGTTTTGGGTCTAACTTAGAGTCTAAGTTAGAATAAAATTAATCCTAGAGTAGAATCCAAGTTAGAATAGGATCCTGAAATTTTGCTGAATTCGTGCAGGGACTTCGACGTCATTTTTGGACTTGAAAATGGCAAAACTGGGTCTTAGACTTCAAAGGAAAGTTGTAGATCTCGGAGTTAGCTTTCCAGCAAGTACTCATGGGCTTCAAACGAAGGTCTGAGTAGAAAGTTATGATTTTTCTACCAAAACTGCGCCTGAATCCTAATCCTGTTAGGACTAGAATCGGGAATCTACGGGATTTTGGATATTTCCTTGAATTTAGGAGTCATTAATTGGGATTTTAATTCCAATTAATGATTTATATGGACTGAGTATTTTCCCATATTAAATATCCAAAATTCCTTAACTTCCGGGCTTCTTCATGGCTTGTCTTCAATCCTTCGCAATTAAAGCTCCATTCTTCAATTATTGCTTCTTGGAAATAATTCTTCAATGGTCTTCAAATCTTCAAATTGTCTTCAGTAAATCTTCAAACACGAACTTCGAATCTCCAAATCTATACTCAAAATTAATTTGCTCATATCTGTGTAAAAAGTCATCAAAATAGCT
>AWUE01019510.1:0-23816 GCA_001974825.2 Corchorus olitorius
ATGCAATTAATTTCTTTTCTCTTTGCATTTCATTTTGAACATGTAACCTATATACTTGAGCTGTACTTTCGCTGGGATTTCAAACTTCAAAGGCTTTGGCTTTAGAAAATGTGGGGTTTCAGCTTAAAAAAGCAGCTGTGCTATGAGCTGTATGAGGAAGATTCACTTCCCTTTGATTCGAATCGAGTATGTTTATATTGGTTCTTTTTTCCCCTCTTTCTTATGGCATTTGCATCTTAGGATTTTCCCTTTCTTTTTCCTCAACAAATCTCTTTTTTTTTTTTTGCAACTTCATTTTTTTTTACATAACATTGAAAAGTGACTCAAAGATCTCACTCGTACCAATTTTAATATTCAAAATTTGGGATTGTCCAAAAGAAATCTCAAGATTTAATCACTAAATTTGATTAGGAAATGAAAATTAGATAACATAGCTCTAAATACTAAGAGCACCAACTAGATAACCTATTTGTCTCTCATAAATGTTGCCTGCACTAATTTATCAAATTTGTATGGGAAAATTTCAAAAAGAGGCGGTCTATTAGAAATTTTTATTATTTGGTACAATAGAAATAAATAATTATTGTAAATCATACCTTACAAAATTTATAAGAAGGAAATTGTAATTACCTCTCTAACCTTATTGAATAAAAAAAAAGTATGTACGTTGGGCTTTTTTCCCCTTTAATTAACAATATTTTGTCCCTTGTTCATCCATCCACCAAGTGTAATGAATATATCAGCAAGAAAAAATTGCAATAAACAATTTCCATGGCCATGAACAATAGCATTGAAAACATTATTTCTGCAAAAAAAAAAAAGAAGAAAAATCTTGGACAAGGTATTCCTTCTTTTATTAAATCCATGTTCAAAGCCAAAGAAGAACCAAATTGAAAACAAGAATTAGATGAAAATATTGACGTCAGTGGCAAAAAGAAAAATCTTGGACAAGGTATTCCTTCTTTTATTAAATCCATGCTCAAAGCCAAAGAAAAACCAAATTGTAAACAAGAATTAGATGAAAATATTGACGTCAATGGCAATTTCTTCTTCTGTGCAATGAATTGAGTGGCTTTATTGGTTGTTCAAGGAGACAAAGATTTCAAAAAAACTAAAAAGAGAAGGGGAAGAAAAGGACGACAGGCAGGAAACAAATAGAAGATATAGGGTTTGTCAATTGGAGAGATAATTATACCTAAATAAGGTTAGAAAGGTAATTGTAATTTCCTTCTTAGAAATTTTGTAAAAATACGATTTACTTAATCATAATTATTTATTTCCATTAGACCAATTAATAAAAATTGCTGATAGACCACCCCTTTTTGAAATTTTCCCAATTTGTATTGTGTAAAACATGAATCTTCTCCGGCAAAAAAAAAAAATCTTCAAATTAAATGCTTTTCCTTATCCCCAATTTGTTTTTTCTTCTAAATTATTTATCAACTAATAGAGAGCAACCCTCCAGCAGCAACATTGGAAAACAATCAACCAAACCCCGCTTACCTAAAATGGTTTCAAAGAGATCAAATGGTCTTGGCATGGATCACCTGCTCCTTATCTGAAGGAGTTCTACCTCAAGTGGTCGGAGTTACCACTGCAAAAAGAGCCTGGGAAAAACTAGTTGCTTCTTTTTCATCTGGCGCAAAGCCACAAATTCGCCAAATCCGGTCTGCCCTGCTCAAAATTGAGTGAAAACAGGAGTCTATCACTGCATATATGCAGCGTGCAAAGGGTCTTTTTGATCAACTGGCGGCTCTAAACAGTCCCCTCGATGAAGAACTACTTGTTGATGCAGTTCTTGAGGACTAGGTGAGATCTATCGCCCCTTCACAAGAGCTTTGGAGGCGAGATTAGAGTCCATCAAATTTGAAAATCTTTACGGTTTACTGCTAAGTGAGGAAGCTCAACTTGGAGCTGATCAAACCACAACCTCAATACAGCCCTCTGCCCAATTTGCATCACGGCAAGGTTCCCAATCCAGAGGGAGAGGTCGACGCGGTGGAAGAGGTCGAGGAAGGCAAAGTCATGCCTCACCAAATTTTAACTCGACAATACAATCATATGCACAAGGAGGTACGGTTAATGATCCTCAAAACATGACATGTTTTAATTGCAATGGTTTTGGCCACCATGCTCGACAATATCCGACACCCAAAACATCAACCAATCGAAACTCATCAGCCATGAAGCCACAAAGCAATCTTGCCGCTGCACATCAACCAAATCCAAACACTTGGCTAGCAGATTCAGGTGCCACTCACCATCTCACTGCGGACTTGGAAAATCTTGGGATTCACAATGAATACAATGGCAAAAACTCGGTCATGATTGGAAATGGTAAAACTCTTCCTATCTCCAATATTGGCTCCTCTATTGTTTCTACTGGTTCAAATTTCTTTTAAACTTGATAATATATTACATGTTCCTTCTGCTTCTAGTAATTTATTATCAATTCATTCCTTTACCAAGCATAACAATGTCTCTTTGGAATTGTTTCCTTACCATTTTGATATAAAGGATATCCCCACGAGACAGGTTTTGTTCAGAGGCCGGAGTAAGGATGGTCTTTACCCAATTCAGTTCAACAGACAACCAATTCGTGCACACCTTGCTAGCCTATCTACTTGGCATGCTCGACTTGGCCATGCTTCCATTAGGACAGTTCGCAAAGCCTTGAATGATGCCTCAATTTCTTTCAAGTCTTCTAGTTCTTCTGATCTATGTCATGCTTGTTGCATTAGCAAAGCCAAGAAATTGGCATTTTCAGATTCTATTTTTCAGGCTAAAGAGCCATTAGAACTTGTTTGCTTCGATGTTTGGGGCCCATCTCCAATAAAGTCTGTTGAAAATTCAGTTTATTATGTTCTTTTCTTTGATCATTTTAGCAAATACTATTGGTTGTTTACCATCAAAAATAAGTCTAATGTCTTGAATGTTTTCATCAAATTTTGAGCTATAGTTGAGAAATTTTTTGACAGGCCAATCAAGTCTTTCCAAGCAGACTGGGGCAGAGAATATCAGGCTTTAACAGAATATTTGGCCCAAAATGGAATAACCCAACGCAGTTCATGTCCACATACACCCGAGCAAAATGGGTGTGCAGAAAGAAAACACCGCCATGTTGTCAAAACTGGTCTTACCTTAATGAATCATGCAGGTGTTCCATTAAAGTATTGGGCCTATGCTTTTGATGCCGCAGTCTACATCATAAATAGAATACCGACACCAAGACTAAACCATAAAAGCCCATTTGAAACGATTTTTCATGAAAAGCCCAAATATGACACATTACGAACCTTCGGTTGTCTTTGCTATCCCTGGCTCCGCCCCTATGCTCAGCACAAGTTGTCTCCTAGATCTTCAAAATGTGTCTTCTTAGGATACAACAAAATCCACAAAGGGTATAGATGCCTTGACCTTAACTCTGGTAAAATTCATATCTCACGTCATGTTTTATTTGATGAACAGGTTTTCCCTCTCCAAGTGAGCAATGGCCCAGTGGCACCACCTGGTGCATCAACAAACCTCATTACACCAATAGCTATTTCTCGGACTGAAAATAATACCATACCAAGCCCAATGCCAACAAAAACTCAGTTGAGCCCAACCATGCCTGCCGAAACCCAACAAAGACTAAATACACAACCCACATCTCCAAAATCACATCCAACCGAACCACAAAACAATACAAATAACCCAACCACTCCTGACAAACCTAAATCCATCGAGACTTCTTCTTCTTCTCCAATTGAAAACCCTACATCTCCTTTACAGGCGGCTAAACACACAGAACCTATTTCATCTTCCCCAATTGCAAACCCTCCTTCTCCTACACAATCGGCTTCTCCTGGTCTCTCTTTAGTTGTTGATTTCACGAAGTATAATCAGCCACCAGCCAGTAAACCAGGAAAAACTCATCGGATGGTGACACGTTCTCAAACAGGAAATCTTAAACCTAAGCCAAAAGCTGCATCGCATATTATTACTAGCCCTGTGGAACCAACATCTGCTTCTCAAGCATTGAAACTATCTGAATGGAGGCAGGCCATGGCAGAAGAATACAATGCACTTCTTCAGAATGGTACTTGGGAATTAGTTCCCCGTACTTCCAGTCAAAATATCATCGGGTGTAAATGGGTTTTTCGGGTCAAAAAAAGACAAGATGGTAGCGTGGAAAGGCTCAAAGCCAGGCTAGTTCCAAAGGGGTTTCATCAGCGTCCAGGCCTAGACTACAACGAGACATTTAGTCCGGTAATAAAACCTCAAACAATTCGGTTAATTTTGTCACTAGCAGTGCAACATGACTGGCCAATTCAACAGCTAGATGTATCAAATGCTTTTCTTCATGGCAAGATGGAGGAAATAGTTTTCATGTAGCAGCCAATCGGGTTTGTTGATTCTACTAAACCCTCTCATGTATGCAAGCTGCTGAAGTCTCTTTACGGCCTCAAACAGGCACCCCGAGTATGGTTCAAATGTTTAACAGATAAGTTAATACAGCTTGGTTTTCAAGGCTCTAAAACAGACTCTTCATTGTTCTTTTACATCAAAGGTTCAATCCGCCTTTATTGCTTGATTTATGTTGATGATATCTTGCTCACTGGTTCGAGCTCTTCCTCGCTTACTACATTGATTAAGATGTTGCAGCAGACCTTTGCTTTGAAACATCTTGGCAGTGTGAAATATTTTCTTGGAGTTGAGGCACTCCGTGATTCTAATGGCTTACTTCTCACACAACAAAAGTACATTGGTGATTTGTTGACAAGAGTCAAGATGGCTACTACAAATTCGATTTCCAGCCCATCTTGTCCACAGCAAAAGTTGGTGCAAAATGAAGGTACAGCTTTTTTAGATCCTACTTTGTATAGGAGTGTAGTTGGAGGACTTCAGTATCTATCTATAACAGGACCCGACATTACCTATGCCGTAAATCGGGTATCTCAATACATGCACTCTCCAATGGAGACTCACTGGACAGCAGTTAAAATAATCTTGAGGTATTTGAATGGAACTCGAGATCATGGTCTTTATCTTTCTCGACAAACTAATTACCAGATTAGTGCATACTAGGACTCGGATTGGGGTGGATGCTTAGATGATAGAAAGTCTACCACTGGACTTGCGATTTTCTATGGAACAAACTTAATTTCCTGGACTTCAAAGAAACAGCGAACTGTCTCTCGTTCTTCTACAGAGGCAGAGTATAGAGCCTTAGCCTCTGCTACGAGTGACATATACTGGCTACAATGTTTGCTCTTTGAAATTTGTTATCCACTAGCATCTAAACCAATTCTTTGGTGTGACAATGTGAGTGCAACATATCTATCAGTCTCCCCGATTTTTCACTCTCGTTCTCGCCATCTGGAGATTGATTTCCATTATGTCAGGGACAAAGTTATGAAGAAAGAGTTGTTGGTCAAGTATATTTCCAGCCAAGATCAGGTTGCCGATATCCTCACTAAGCCACTGTCTCGGACAAGGTTCACTTTTTTGAAGAACAAGCTACGAGTTCTCTCACATCCTCCTAGCTTGAGGGAGGGTGATAAGGCTAATATATGCCTTGTATAATTATCACTTCATCACATCACAGCTTACATAAATCCTTTGCCTTGTATAGCCTTACCTGATAGGTGTTGTTTGTTATCCTTATCTTGTAAAACCTCTTGTACAAATACCTCAGTTAAACATCAATACAATCACTCTTTGAAGCATTCACAGGTAAAATATGAATTTTCAAATTAAACGCAAAATGCTTTTCCTTTATCCCCATTTTATTTTTTCTTATAAACTATTTTATCAACTAGTTTCAATTTAATTTTCAAATTACTTGTATGGGTAAAATATAAATCTTCCAATTAAATGCATGTTATTTTTTTCGATTTTGGTTTTTCTTATAAATTATATCTATCAATCAATTGCGATTTTCTTTTTCCAATTTATTTCTTATATTGATTAGTATGATCATTATCTCCTCTATTAAGTGGTAACACAATATCTTTTTTTCTTCTTTTTTTTTCTCGTTTTTTTTGGTGTTGCAGGGCTTGTAATAGCTTAAGGTGTAAATATTTTCTTCTTCTTTTTTCAATTCATTGGCATATATTATATATATCTTAATTTATATTTAGATATATATATTTTTTTAGGTATCTATATATATATATATATATATATATATATATTGTATAAGTGTCTAATTGAAAAGGATGTTAAAAAATCTTTTTATATTGAATGAAGGGCAAGATGTGAAAAAAGCACTCTCTCTCTCTTCTTTCACAGTTTCTCTCTCATCTTGAGAGTCTCCCTCGTGTGAATACGAGCGCCACCCCTCTTTGGGGTCTTTTTTTTCTGGTTTTTGATGTTTTCTCCTCCATTTTTATTCGTTTTTTCCTCCCTCCCCTTCCTTTTTCTTTCTGTTCCCCTTTTTCTGCTCTTATGGAAGAGGTTGTCCTCGATTTGGATACAATCTCAAATCCAGAGTTGGAGAAATCTGGATGGTCGGTTTTGGGTAGAATCATTGCAGACAAATCTCTGAATCGTGGGGCCATTTAATCGATCCTAAGAAACTTGTTGCCGGAGAAGGAGGTGTCGATCATCAGGGATTTGGGTTTAAATCTTGTGAATCTGGTTTTCTCCTCTGAAGATACGATGCAGAAAAGTTTTGGTCGAGAATCCCTGGTCA
This sequence comes from Corchorus olitorius, assembly GCA_001974825.2. Classification (NCBI taxonomy): domain Eukaryota; kingdom Viridiplantae; phylum Streptophyta; class Magnoliopsida; order Malvales; family Malvaceae; genus Corchorus; species Corchorus olitorius. The sequence goes on from AWUE01019510.1 coordinate 6,680, forward strand.
GTGATGGGATATTCGTTGAATCTGAAATATTGGCCTCCTGATAAGGCAGCTAGAGAGGTAGATCTTGAATCTGTGTTGTTCTGGGTGCAAATCCATAAACTTCCACGAGAAATGCTGGTTAGGAGTAATGCGATGAAAATGGGTTCCATTCTGGGAAAGGTGATTGAAGTTGAGGAACCAAGGGGACGCTTGGGGATAAACAGAAGCTTCTTAAGAGTTAGGGTGGAAAATCAGGCGAAAGATCCTCTTATGCTAGGATGTTGGGTGAATAGGGCTGAGGGTAACAGAGCCTGGGTTGAATTCAAGTACGAGAAGCTTTCGGATTTTTGTTTCAATTGCGGCCGGCTTGGTCATGGTAGTAAATTTTGTAAGGAGGCGGCGGTGGAAAATCAGAAGTTTGGTCCTTTTATGAGAGCTGCTCCGGCTAAACAGCTCCTTTCTCCGAGAAATCATCGAAGTTACTCATGGGACGACGGTCATTATAGTCAAAAACCGTGGAATAGTGATTGGACAATGCAGAAGACGGCGCGTGGGCTTGTGTTTGACCAGGCGCGTGACCGGATGTGTGATACAAGCAAGAGCCAGGCGCGTGAGCTGATATTGCGGAAGGAGGTTGCGGGGAAAACAGGCAGTCGTTTAGGGAAGCCAGCTCGGCAGTCTGTTATTGACGAGAATATTATGGATAAAGAAATCGCAGTTGACCACTCTGGAACCTTCCAGCACGTGCAAAAGGAAACATATTCTCATCTGGAGATTTTGGGTCCACCCATAATAAGTACACTCCCTTTAACCCATAATACTTTTGATATGCTGGTTATGGAGGGGCCTAGTGGGTCAAGCCATGGGGTAATTGCTCCTGCTAGCCCAGAAGGGGAAATCTAGAAACTCCCTGAATATGGGGCCCCAGAAATAGTATCTAATGGGTCGGAGGGTCCTGACTCTATCTTTAATGAACCTGGTGTTCCAGAGCTGGAATACAATGGGCCTGTGATTGAAGAATTAGAGCCCTTTGAAATAAATCTAGCGATATCTGTGAGTCCTAAGAAATCTTCTAATCTGTCTCCTATTAAGATTATCAAGATAGTCATGAATCTCCCTCACATTTTTTAGAAGCTTGAATTTAAAACGAACTGTTGAGGAGATTGAGATGAAAGGTAGGAAGAAGAAACCGAGAATAGCTGGGCTCCTTAAACCAACCCCTCTAGCTAGTGAGTACCCAAGTGAAGGGATTGTAAGTAGCCAACAGAGGGATGAAATTATTTGTTTCAGTCCAAGTCTTTGTGTTCCTCAAGCTAAAATGAAGTACAAGAGAAAAGCCAATGCGAGAGGCCGTGGTAGAAAGAATTCATCTGCTGTGGTGATCCGGGATATAGAAGAGCTTCATGAGGTTCAGATTGTTCAGGGTGAGGTTAATGCTGGAGGTTTAGATGGTTGTCCTATAACAGCCATCCAAGGGCCATGATAGGTGTTAGCTGGAATTGTCGTAGGATTGGATCACCCGTGACAGGTTGAGCTCTTAATGAGCTGAAGAGGAACACTGATCCAGATTGGTTGTTTCTTATGGAAACAAAAAATAGAATGAAGAAAGTTGATAAGGTAAGGAATAAGATGGGGTTTGATAAAGCTTTTTATGTTGAGCCTACATGCTTGAGTGGGGGGTTGGCTATCTGGTGGAAGGAGGAAGTTATTATTAGGGTTTCTGATAGCTGTTCAAATTTTATCGAGGCTTGGGTCCAGAAGGATAAGAGGAGTCCAAGTTTTAAATGCTTTTTCATTTACTGTCCTGTTGACTTTGATGATCGTCAAAGATTATATAGTACTCTGGTCGCATGTCTTGTCGCATCTTCTGTTTGCAAATGATGCCTTATTGTTTATGGAGGCAAGCACCCAAAACTGCCAGAGGGTTACTAAGATTATTGATGACTATTGTAAAGCCTCGAGGCAAAGGGTCAATTTTCGAAAATCCAGTGTTATTTTCAGTGAAAACACCAATATCAGCTGAGAAGTAATATTTCAACTAGCTTGGGTATCTCTAAGGCACAATCTCCAGGGGCTTATTTGGGGATTCCATCTCTTTGGGGTAAATCCTGCAAAGAGGTTCTGGCTATTCTGAAATCTCGGATCCTTGCTAAGATCTAAGGCTGGAAACAAAAGTTGTTGTCCCAGGGAGGCAGGAAAGTCCTTATCAAAGCCGTTGTGAGTGTTATCCAACGTACTTGATGGCATGCTTCAGATGTCCCAAAAGTTTTTTTCAAGAAGTAAATTTTGTTGCTGCCAAGTTCTGGTGGGGCCAGTTGAAAGAGGAAGGAGAAATTCACTGGGTTAGTTGGGATAGATTACCTCAGAGGAAGGAGGAAGGTGGCATGGGTTTTAAGGAACTAGAGCAATTCAACCTTTCCCTTTTAGCTAAGCAGGCATGGAGGTTATTGAACAATGAGGATGCGTTATGGGCCAAAATTATGAAAGGTATTTACTATCCTAACTCTTCCATCTTTGAGGCAAAGAAAGGGGCTAGGCCCTCTTGGACATGGTGCAGTATCATTGAGGGCAGAGATTTCCTTAAGGAGCATATCTGTTGGCAGGTTAATAATGGAGAGAAAGTGAAGATTTAGCGGGATAAATGGGTGTTGGGCACTACTGATAGAAGACTTCACCCAAATGTGGATAAAGGGAGTGATTTAGAGAAAGTTAAATCGATTATTGAGGAGGATTCAAGATCCTGGGATCTTAGCTCTATCCAGCATCTTGTTCCTGATTGTGAACTTGAAGCTATAAGTCATATTCCTCTACCCAGGAAGATTGGTGATGACAAGCCAATTTGGCCTAATGATAAGTGTGAGGACTATTCTGTCAAGACTGGGTACCGTACCATTAGAGAAGGAAAGAGAATTTTGCCTAGAAACTCTGCCTCCTCTTCTCATCTGATGGATAAGCAAGTGTGGAGAATCATTTGGCAAATGAAAGCTCCCCCTAGGGTTAAACAGTTTATGTGGAGAGCTACTCAAAAAGCCCTTGCGACTAACGAAGCTCTCTTGGAGAAAAGAGTAAAAAAGGATCCCTTGTGTCCTATATGCAATGAATTTCCTGAAATGGTTGAACTTATGTTGCTGACCTGTGATTGGGTGCAAGGTATATGGTTTGCGTGTCTCGATTATCGCATTAAATGTGAAGGGATTACTACCCTTGATGATTGGCTGGTGGCGATAAAGAAGAATAGCAGGGGAGAACCAGGCGATTTTCTTATGACTATGGTGGGCTTCATTTGTTGGACCATCTGGAAGTTGAGATGTGAGCAGGTCTTTCAGCGCATTAAAGTGAACCCAATCAAAACTATCTTCCAGATTAAAGCTGCTATGGTGAGTTTCTCTGAGATATGGAAAGAGCATAACTCTAAGCTGTCCAAGACCAAAAGGGAGGGCAATGCTCAGATTATTTGGCAACCTCCTGATCCTGGTTGGGTAAAGATAAATTGTGACAGTGCTTTTGGGATTGATAAGAAAGATGCTGGTCTTGGAGTTATTAAGAGAAACTGCAAAGGGGAGTTTTTGGATGGTTTTGCTGAGAAGAGTTCCGCGGATTCTGTATTGGAAATTGAAGCTAAAGCTCTCAGGAAAGCTGTTGAACTTGTTGTTGATAATCAAGTTCAAAGGGTTTGTTTTGAAACAGACTCTGTTGAGCTTGTTGTGGCAATCAGAGGTGGTAAGAAGAAGCGGTGGACCATTGAACCTTACTTACAGGATTTCCGTGAGCTTACTTCTAATCTTTGTAGTGTTAAGGTGACTTTGGTGCGTAGACTCGCGAATGCTGCTGCTGACTGGCTTGCGTCCAGTGTTAAACAGGGAAACTGCCCCTCGGGTCCGGTCATTTTCCCTTTAGTTCATATTTTGGATAAGGACGGCCTTCTGGCCCCTCCTTGTGCTTTTTGATTTTGTCTTTTCTCTTTGAGTTTCTAGGCTTGTGAGGTATTTTCCCTACCTCGTGTCCTGTCTAGGTCTCTTGGTGAATTAGTGAATGTAACCTGTTTTTATTCTAGTTGGAATATTAATAAAATAAGTAGACCCTTTTGACAAAAAAAAAAATGACGGGCAAAACTATTAAAAAAATCTCTTTTATTGTTAAAATATTTTTTAAAAAAAAAATCATCATTTTTCTTGATAATTTATTAATTTGAATATTTTTTTTAACCTAATAGATTGAGTATGGCAGCTCTTGAATAGGATCCAAGAGGTGTAATATTAATTTGATAAGCAATTATATCCTTATTTTCTATATTAAATTTTTTTTAATTCTTTCTTCTCTTTGAACATATAATTCTTTCTTCGATAACTTTAGTAGGTTACCTGATCAAATGAGACAACATGAAAATGACCTCTCTTTCACCAAATGGGGAATCTGCTATGTTTCTGGTAAGTCATTTGCTTTTGCCACTGATAGTTTTTTCATTTAGGTCTTCAATGCTTAATAATGGCATGAGAAAACAGATAGCAATTTTCACGTGTTTGATTGGAATAACCTAACCTGCAATCTCAAAACCAGAATTACTTTGCACCTACCTCATCAGTCATCACCATTCCATTTTCTTCCTGTCACCTAACAAAAACTCATTTTGATTGCCCAATCCTCTCATTTTAGAAAAGAAAGTAGGGGAAGAGAAAAGTAGTGATTTTAATTTCTTTGTAGACAAAATTTAGTCTAAGGCTTCTTATCTGTAACTGTTTCACCACTGTTTGACCGTTTCATCACCGTTTTGGGATCAAACGGAGCTTAAGTGTAAACTCCGTTTCAATCGCTGCTCTAATAATCTCATATGTACAATACATAATCTAAATTGTACAGTTGCCAAACAGTGTCAATCGCACCGCTATCACACCGCTCTACTAAACGAAGCCTAAATTATGAAAGTTTAGATTAGCAATTACTACTAATTAATAGATGCTTGATTCACGGAACCAGATGTTTTATAAGAAGTGATTTGACATGTCATCATATTAGATCGTGTACTTTAGTGGTAGAGTAGTGAACTCTTCCAATGATTAGAATTCAAATCTTGACAACTTAAGAAACAAAAGAAAAGATTTGAGATATACATTTAGAGATTGAAAGAGAGATATTGTTGTATTTAGTTATGTATTATTATAAATGCAACTTTAATTTTTTTTTCTTGATGGAAAATGCAACTTTAATCTTATTATGGATATATATTAGCAAAGGTTGAGCTGGAGGATGTCAAGGGTGTATAAATCTTCTTATTCCATCAAATATAGATTGGTTTTTTTGGTTAAAAAAATATAGATTGGTCTTTTCACATTTTAGAAGTTTGAAACGTGTATATGAACTAGATTTCTATAAAATTAACCCAACATTAAATGTGACATCTAGACATAAGATATATAAAATTGAATTTTGCACAAAAAAGCTAGATAGTGTTCAAAAATCAAATCGGACGTACGGTCAGTTAGATTGGTTGAAAAATTCAACTATGGTCTCCAAATTGCTTTTAGCAAGGGCATTTCTGAGTTTATTGTTGAAAGTGATTGTTTGATGGCCAGAATGGAGATCAATAAAGCGACAACAATTCTATGGGAAGGAGGCTCTCTGATTTTTGGATATTCAAGTTCCAACTAATTTCTTTGATAGTTTTTCGTTCCATTATGTTAACAGAAAGGCTAATATATTTGTTCATAGTTTAACTAAACTTGTTTGTGAGATTAAAGCTATCGATGTGTGGTGCAGGGAATTACCCTTGGCATTTGTGATCCAGATTTATTTTGACTTTCTAATTAATACTATTCTAGAATCATTTTTCTAAAAAAAAAAAAAAAACATTAAGCCTTAACCACTATAGAATATATGTAATAAAAATAAATAAATTTACACTTTTCGGTTGGACTGATTGGTCAAATTAATTGAACTATGAACCACCTTCTCCAACGGTTTAAGGACCGGTTCAATTTTTTCAACATTGCCAGACACAAGTCTCATTCTTAAAGAATAAGCCTTTGAATCCCTATCCCCTCTGGCCAAAAAATCCCTATCCCCATATATAAAAGAAAAAAAAATCTTGATAAAGAAACAATGAAACTTCCATTTCCAAATACAGTTAATCAATTGCCAACACATGATTCATTTCTCTATCAATCTCTTACAATCAAAGCTCAGAATAAATGTGGAAAAAAAGAGAATAAAACAGTGATCTTTAATTATTAAATCTCCGGGGTCCAATGTGACCCTCAATACATCACCATTCTTCTTCAAAACAGAGCAGAGTCCATTGAAAAATTCCCATCAATCTAACACAAATAACAACTTACCATTACAGGAATTCAACTTAATTTGGCCTAAGCTTTCACCCAATCCTTAATTAGAAGTGTATGCTTTCATCACATGGCACCATTTATGGTTGCACCAGTTGCATTGTCACTTTCTTCTCTTCACTGCACCAACAGAGTTACTATTTTAGCACATTTTCCATGTGACATTTTACCATATTTTCTTAATTCTTTAATACCTAGCTAGATATTGATAACTATATACTCTGAAATAATAAAATCCATATCAGAAACCAAAAAAAAAGTACAGTAATAAACTTACCATTCTTAAGCTGCTGCAATATTGTCCCTTCTCTCCCTAACAACAACTTGAAGCCCTTCTTTTACCATAGCTGTAAGCCCTGGATCAAACTTGGGAGGAACTATGGGTGCCACAAGCTCAAAATCGAACCGGCGTAACACAGACAGGGCAACCATTTTCATCCCTACTAATGCTAATTCTTTTCCTAGGCAAACTCTTACCCCAGCTTGGAAAACTGGGTACTTGAATGGACATTGTGGACAAAATGTACCATCTTCTTTAAGCCATCTATCGGGTTTAAATTCGATGCAATCCGAACCCCAAATGCTATCCATTCTCCCCATTGCATAAGGATGGTATGTTACTCTTGTTCCCTTTGGAATGAATGTTCCATCAGGCAAAATATCATCCTTCCAAGCAAATTTTGAATCAAATTGTACAGGAGGATATAGTCTCAAGCTCTCGTATACCGCGGCGTGTAGGTAATGCATTTGCCTTATTTGATCATAGCTTGCAAATTCTTGATCCATGGTGGATTCCATGAATTGATTTGATTCGTTTAGGATTTTTGAGATGACTTGAGGGTGGTTTGATAGTAGCCAGAAGAATGTTGTCAATGAAGAGGCCATTGTGTCACGGCCTGCTATAATGAAGCTTATAACAATGTCTCTTAAATGAGAGTCATCATTAATGCAGGCCATGAATCTTGATAAGAGGTCTTTATGTGTCGAAAATCCAAGTTTCCTCTTTTGCATGATCACCTCCATGGCCAAGGCATCAACAACTTTAATTGCCTCCTTGAGTTTCTTCTCGGAACCTATTTGGAAAATCCTCTTGATTTTCCAGAGCAATGGCAATGGTGCCATTGCTCTCTCTGCTGATAGCTTTGAAGCTAGATCAATGGCGTCCGCGAATTCGGATATGGGCAATGATGATTCAAGGCAGCCAGGGTCTAGACCAAAGGAAAATTTGCAAACATTATCGAAAGAAAATCTTCTAAAAACATCTTGGAGATCGAAAATGCTTCCATTTTGCCCTGAAAATGAAGATAAGAGAGGAAAAAGCCGGTGTTTGATCTCTTTGGTGATGATTTCAAATGCATATGCTTTGATGGAGATGTTTGCAAGTTCCAAACCAGCCATTTTCTTTTGAAACATCCATAAATCTCCATCAACATTGAAAATTCCTTTGCCTAAGAGGTCACCAAGGATCATGGAGAAAGCTTTTCCTTTTGGGTAGTTTTCGAATCTAGTTTTAAGGATGTATTCAACATTTTCTGGATTAGCTGTGATTATGTTGTTCAAAACATGAACATTAATGGTTTGGCTTGGAGATTTTTGGAGAAGAAATGCATACCAATCACAAAGATTGTTGAAATTTTTGGACCAAGTTGATGAGATATAGGCATGGCAAATCTCACAGCTACACCAAAATCTCTGCTTTAGTAAATTGATGAAAACAGAGAAAAAAATGAAGGATAAGGTGAACAAGAAGAAGAGAAGGCCAAAATACGTTTGCAATTGCATAGACTCCATGTGAATGACTTTGAAACTGAACTCAAAGGGAAGAATGAGAACAAGTCAACAAGAAGAATAATGAAACTCTAGGCAAATTCAATGCCCTTTAATATTTATAAAGATTTTGAAATCTTATCTATAACAACTTGCTATTATTATTTCTATTTATTATATGCCAAAAAAAATGATAAAGGATATGTGCATATATTAAATTAAATGAAATAAAAAAAAACCCCAATTGCCTAATTTGGAGCCGTTGAGTGACCTATCTCCCAAAGGCCCAACGCAGAAAAGATTGAGCGACCTAATAAGGCCCAACCACATCAGGCCCAGGGGACAAGCACTTCTAACACAATTACTACATGCTTCGGATATATTTTCGATAAATATGTGACCCGTGATCCGAAACGTCACACGTATTACGGAAAATACTTAAATATACGGATTCTATAATGCCTGTATAATGGGTAACATTTCCTATTTTGGAGATATGACATTTATTACTAGAGTTCTCTACTGAGTACTTATTATTTTTTGCCAAACGATATTCACACGAAAAACTGATTTGGCATCGGAATGCTAACGCGAGGCCTCTTATCACTAGTTACAGGTCAGTCTTTCCAAAAATAAGAACATCCGCTCCGGTTGTTGACTATCATGGCATTAAATTTAACACTGCATAATGTGTGACTTAGATAAAATAGAGATTATTTTTCGTGAGACAAAGCATTTTTTATTTAACAATTCTAGAAATTCCAAACTGATGAGATACTATCATATCATGCTACAACTAATTGATATAGTGTTGTTGTATATATTTTTTTTAACATTTGACCATCTTGGCAAATGGCAATATTGATGTAGGTTGAAGATATTCCTCAGTACTTGATTGGAAGATATCTTAAAAAATTGACCTAAGCTGTCAATTATAATAATTTAATTTGTAAAAAATCAACTAATTAAATCAGAGCATTCGAAGCTGTCATCAATGCATTTCATGCCCTATTTTTGTTGTGTATTTTATGAAAATCACAACTTTTCTTTTTCCTCCTCTAGTGGTGTGGTTACCAAAATCTACAAATTGTGAAAAACAAATTTAGCCGCAAATTTGATAAAAGATGAAATGGATTTATATATATATATATATAATATATTTTAATGTCATAATCAATTTCTTTTTTTGTGGCCCAAACATAATCGGTTTCTTTAACGTTGTTGTGAGTTTACATGAAATATCTCAATCTCTGCAAGACTGCAACACGTATACGTCATTGAATATGTAATTCAAACAAGAACTCAAAATGCCCATGTGCAATGCTTTTTTCTTTTATTAAATTAAATAAATTTATGGGTCTGTATGAGTTTTCAACTTTTCATTTAGATCTTGACTAGGACAACGTGCTTTTTATGGTCTAACTTGCTATATCTGCTTCTTCTTTAGATTTCGGTTGTTTGCCCGAGCAACTTATAATAAATTAAGGGTGCGTTTAGCAGAACAGTGTGATAGTGGTGCGATTGACACTATTTAGATACTATACAGATGAGATTACACTGTACAGATTAAATTAGATACTGTACAGATGAGATTATTAGAGTAGCGATTGAAACAGAGATTACACTTAAGTCTGCATTTGACCGGTGTCGACCAAACAGCCGATGAATCGGTGCACTAAACATGACCTAAAACTGCTAAATGGTCCCAAGAAAATTGTATTTGAAATGGGTCCACAAATAAACATGAATACTAACCCATCTGGTGGAATAAAACTCCCATGTCTTGTTTCATTCATCAAACAGTGTTACAGGTCTTTAAATTTTTTTTTTTTTTAGTAATATGAATTTTCATTAAACTTATAAATCCGGATTACAAACGCTAGAAGACAAACTCTTGCACTGCACAAAATCAACACCAACATGTGCTAATCTATGTGCCTATAAATTAATTTCTCTATGAGCATGTACAATGGAACAATGATCAAACAGAGCAACTAAATCTCAAATTTCGTAAATCAAAACACTCCCCCTCCTACCATACATGATTCTTCTTTGTAATTTCTGTGACTGCAACCAAGCAATCAGTCTCAACAATACAATCCTGTATATCGTGTTCAAGTGCTATTTCAAAACCATAGAGGATGGCATGAACTTCTGCGTAAAGTGAACCGGAGACAAAACAAATATTTCTTGATGCACTGAAACCTCCACTTCACTATTCCTAACTACTACACCCAACCCAGCTTCCATTTTCGAGGAACAAAAGGAGACATCCACGTTGATCTTCAAGGTACCCATCGGTGAGAGATGCCATTATTTCCGAAAACCAGTTACAGCTCCCACCTCGTTAGTAACCATCATACTCGACAGTTGGCGAATCAAATTACTAACAGAGATGGTTAAGGCTGTTGGTGTGGAACAACGAAAATAGTGCAGACACTCATTTCGATTTCTCCATATGGACCATAGCATAACAAGGAACAAATCCAGTTGCTCCAAGCTCAATGCTTTACAAACCATTCGTTGCCAGAAATCCTCTACTCCCGACCAGTCCTCGACACAAATCACTACCCATGGTGCCGACAGTTCCCAAGCTTGGCTGCTAAATGGAAAACGTGAAAAATGCTCTCGTCGTGATTAGCACACACTGGACAGCTGCCATCAATGTCCAAACCCCGTTGCTGCAAATTCAACTTAACCGAAAGCAATCCCATACCAAACGCCATGTGAAGTAATGCACCTTTGGTGGGATGTTGACAGTCCATAATCGACGCCAACATTGTCTCTACAAATCATCAATTTGATCCCCACAACCTGACATCTTTCGAGCAAGAAAGTATGCTGACTTGACATTGAAATCTCCCATCGAAGATGCATTCATATCAAACTATCGGGTCTTGGATTCTTGGAGTTGGCAAGCACATTATTTGGCTAACATCCTCTTCTATTACCAAGTCAAGTAACTTGTCTATATCTCATTGTCTCTCCTCAAACTTAATCATATCTGAGACCTTCTCATCATCCAAAACCACTTTTTCCCGCGGTCTTGGAGTCGAACATGGGGGTTCTGCTAGCCATTTCCCATGCCAAAAGCTCATATTACCACTACCCACCCGCCATCGTGAACCTTCAATGATCACTTTTCGGCCTTCCAAAAGGCTTCGCCAAATAAAAGATGGGTTATTACCCAATGCTGCATTAAAGAAATCCATCCTTGGAAAGTACTTGGCCTTCAATAAGCGAGAGCAAAGTGAATCTGGATTGTGATTTATTCGCCAACATTGCTTAGCTAACAAAGCCAAATTAAAGGCCTCAAAGTCCCGAAATCCCAACCCACCATCCAACTTCGAAACACATAAGTTTTCCCACGCCTTCCAATGTGTTTTCCGTTTGTCCTCAATACTTCCCCACCAAAATTTAGCCAAGATCATATTCAACTCATGAATGAAGCTCTTTGGAAACCGAAAAACACTCATCAAGTGCACGGGAATTGTGCCACCGACTGGATCATTACTGCATTCATTGCGATTGAAAACAATTTATTCTGCCAAGAAGTCACTTGATGAGTCAGCCTCTCCTTGATGAATTGAAGTTCCCATTTCTTGTTCTTACCAATTATAATTGGTAGGCCAAGATATTTGTCTCGCTCCAAAATTCGTTGCACTCCCAACCTTCCCATAATCGAATTTCTAATAGCCTCCGTAGTGTTCGAGTTGAAGCAAACAACCGACTTATTAATGTTCACTTGTTGTCTTGAGGCCTGTTCAAACTCATGCAAAATGCCTAAACCAGCTTCACTATCCTCTAAACAAGCTCTTAGAAAAAGGATGCTATCGTCGGTAAAAAAAGAGATGTGATATTCTTGGGGCAAAACGATTTAAGGCAACTCCATGTATCAAACTGCTAGCGTCAGCATGCGTAATTAAACAAGATAGTGCCTCCATATAGAATAAGAATAAGTACGGGGATAAAGGGTCTCCTTGACGAATACCCTATGTTGGGCAGACTTGACCACATTGCTTCCCATTTATCAAAAGGGAATAGGAAACTGTTTGCATACAAGTCATGACTCGGGATATCCAACGAGAAGAAAAACCCAATTTACTCATACAGTTCTCAAGAAAGCTCCACTCCACCCTATCATATGCTTTACTAAGATCCAGTTTAAGGGCCATAAGTGATCTCTTTCCAGTCCGCTTATTCCGCACAAAATGAATAGTCTCAAATGCAATTAACGCATTATCATAAATCATCCTATCCGGAACAAAAACACTCTAGCTTTCACCAATAATTGAGGGAAGCACCAGCTTCAAACGATTAGCAATGACTTTTGACACAATTTTAAAAATTACATAACATAAAGCTATAGGCCGATAGTCTTTCATCGTTCTGGGATTATCAACTTTAGGAATCAAGACTATATTTGTATAGTTATTTATTTGTTATTCTTTGTTTGTTTTGTGTTTTATTTCTTAATTTAAGGCTAAACCTTGTACTTGAGTGAAATTTTCAATTTTTTTGGATAATATATACTAATTGATATTTAAAAGACCCAGGGAATTTACCAAAGGCCCCTTTTGGGGATCGATGAGGAGGCTCTATTTGAACTTTTTTTTTGTTCCTTTTCTGTCTTTTCTCACTTGCCAAATTACTAAGAAAACCCTAGGTTAGTTTCTAACCAGTTCTTGCCTTTGAGCCCTTTTTTGTAATTATCATTTCCTTTCACATAAATGTTATAATAAATCATATCCCCCTTATCTCTACTTTTGCTAATGAACGCTAGAATCGTAACCTCTCTTCAGGCCTTTCATGTCCATATGAAGAAGAGAGTAAACTTAGTTTATTTTAAGTGCTACACACTTTAGAGGAGGAAACAAAGTTGAAGTTATTGCACATGTCCATGTACAAACTAATATTTACTATATTTATTGCTAACTTTAGGGCATATGCTCAATGTTAATAGTATAGCCTTTTAAAGATGCAACACATTTAAAATCATAGTACTTTCGAAATTTCCTATGCATCAAACAATTTAATTCGAATAGAAAATTCACTTGTTAGTTTATTATTACAAAGAGTTAGTTCAAAGATTAAGAAAAGTACATATGTTCAAGTTAAATCAAGCCCAATAATATTTTTATGGACTCTTTATTTATTTAGTTAAGTTTAATTTGATTGAGAGTTTTCATTTAGTGGGTCCATTAGGGTTTTAGTATTTTCTAATATAAATAGGGTGTTATGTCTAGGGCAAAGAAGGTCCAGGTTAGGTGAGGCTCAAAAGCTATATATGTTGGTGGTTGTATGTGAGGGTGAGGCTTGAGAATTCACCCAAAGAATGCATATGGTGAAACCCAATCAGGGTTGGTCAAATTATGTAGTTTTGTGTGGTGGAGTCTCCATTAAAATTGTCCTTGTTCTTGTTGAGTGAGATTTTTAATTTAATAAAGATTGGTTGTGTTTGGTATTTTTCTCCTCTCAATAAATTTAAAAGTTTTTGCTCCTACAACTGGTATCAAGAGCCAAAGTTATGTCCTGGATGGTGGAAATTTTGATTGGAGGAGAAGAGAAAAGATGATATCTCCATCAAATTCGATGGGAAAAATTCGTTTCACGAATGGGCTGCTATGATGCAGAATTATCTCAAAACGGTAGATCGTTGGGATGTAGTTGAAAAGGGGTTTGTTATACCAACTAATATGGATGCTTTGACAGAAGCGCAGAAGGAAGAATTGTTATGTCTTCGTTTTAAAGATCGTTTGGCTCTAACCTATATTCGAATGAATGTGAGTGTTGGATTGTCGGTTTGGGGTGAGATTCATAAAGTGGAGTCGTCAAAAGAGGCATGAAATATTTTGCTTCAATCATATTCCGATCAAACTTCTGATTTGGATGATAAATTTGTGGATGGGAAGGAAAAGATATTTGATGAAAACATATCTTGATTATCAAAAATCGAGGTTGAAGATCTTGATTTATGCGATTCTAGTTTTGATGCAAAGTTTTCTGTTGACGTTTTAGATTGTCAAAAAATGATTTTGAAGGTTTGTTTGCAGAAACAGTTTAATTTTGAAGATAATGTGGTTGATACAATTGCACATGTGGATCAAGAAGAAAATTTATATGATGATATGTTGGCTAAAACATTCTGTTTGGATCAAGTTGAAACATAAATTGTTGATTTTTTGGAAATTGAGAACATTTTTAGGTTTGAATATGCTGGTATGGAATTTTTTGGTGAATGGATTAATATGAAAGAAATTAGTGCTGATTTCTTTCATGATGATCATGAATCAATTCTTTGAGACTAAGAAACAGTTTGGCAAGTTTGAAGATGAAGTAGTTCCTCGTGTGAAGATGAAGATCCAGTTTGACCTTAAGAAGAAGATGCTGCATGATTCGTATACATGCAACAACAATTGCATTGAAGATTCAGGCAATTGATGTCATTGGTTCATGGATCATGAAGAGCTTGGTTTAAGGGAAGCTATGTTGGAGTTAAACCAAGCTCAATAATATTTTTATGGGCTCTTTATTTATTTAGTTAAGTTTAATTTAATTGAGAGTTTTTATTTAGTGGGTCCATTAGGGTTTTATTATTTTCTAATATAAATAGGGTGTTATGTCTAGGGTTCTAGATGAGACTCAAAGAAGGTCCAGGTTAAATGAGGCTCAAAAGCTATGTGTTGGTGGTTGTGTGTGAGGCTTGAGAATTTGCCCAAAGGATACCTCTGGTGAAACTCAATTAAGGTTGGTCAAATTATTGTAGTTTTGTGTGGTGAAGCCTCCATTAAAATTTTCTTGTTCTTGTTGAGTGAGCCTTTTCAATTTACTAAAAGTTGATTATGCTTGGTATTTTTCTCCTCTCAATCAATTTAAAAGTTTTTCTCCTATAACATGTAATCCCTAGTTCTACTATAAGTACAAAGTTTGCAGATTATCCAAAAGCAATTGACAACAAGTTGTATCCTACTAACTCTAATAGAAGGCTTCACCAAAACGATCGATAAAGCTTGTCACTTTGTAATTCAGTGAAGCAAAACTTGCAGATTGTGCAACACCAAACTATTTGCAGATGCATAAAGCTCTTGAATCCAGTCTTCTACAACACCAAACTTGCACTTGTAATTCCTTATTCATTATTAGTGAAATTTTCATTTTATTTTTTTATTTAATGTTATTTTTTAAATCTTAAAAACAAACAAGACATAATAATAAAATATAAATAATTAGATAATATAATATAAATAATTAGGAAGGGATATGTCGTTGGATTGACACAATTATGGAGCAGAGGATTTCCATCTCATCTAGTATATAGCATATGTAGACTTGACATTTTTAAACTTGGTTATTAAAAATACGGAATATATATTGATATTAATAGTTTGAGCAATGTTACTACAAATTTACCATGACAACATCCGACTAAGGTGACACAGCTATAATTACTAATAAGTAATACTTCCTCTGTCGGTCTGTCCCAATATATAAGTCCCTTTTAACTGTATCATCAAGATTAAGAAAGTTAGTTATGACTCAAAATTTTATGAATGTTTACCTTGTTCTTCTATTTTTGCCCCTATTCTCTTTCTTCCCACTCACTCTCTCTCCTCATACTCACTCTCTTAACTACCACTACCACTTGCAAGGGTAGCTTTGGAAATAACTAATGAATGTGCATTGAATTTGATAAAGGGACTTATAAATTGGGACAAAGAAAGCTTCTATAAGGGGATTTGGCTCCTCTCCAGTCCATGAATTGGAGAGGCCAGTCTATCCTAGGATTGAGCCACGTCGGTTTTTTTGCAATCAAGGGCTATTTTTACAAAGTTGTATTTTAAGGAAAACTACCCAACCAAAACACTATTTCCCTCAAACGCTCCTTTCCCCTCAAACGCGTTTTCTCTATGTAACCAGGATTAGGCAATCGCCTTTGGGAACGCATCTCCTCTACCGAATTGTCGAATTAATAAGAGTGATTCTCCACCGAAAATCAAGCAATCATCCGAAACCTTCTCTTCCCATATTCCCCATTTCCCTCAAACATGAAAATTTCCCACCAAAATCATTTTTTTCTCCTCTTATTCTACTACAGAGAGGTCGTATCAAGCATACTGTTTTACACAAGAGGTGCATTTGCAGGTAAGAGAAATAAATTTTTAATTATAATTTTTGAGTTTAACAAGATTGTAATGCTAGTTTGATGTTCTTTTTAATTATTGTAGATGTTTATTTGACTATCTCAATATGTTTGATGAAAGGCCACAATGAAATCCTTTTCAAATAATAAACCAGTTTTTTCATTATTATTATTCTGATGATTCTGTGCTGATATAAGACTATTGTTTAAACTTTAAAGTATTAATCTTTTGACTAAAATTGATTGTTAGGGAAAAATGAAGTTAGATTATGATTGTATCTGATGCCAAAAAATATTTTGATTGTATCTAACTAATTGTGGTTTGGTGGAAAATCCTATATATGGCTAGTACTGTTGACGGATTTGGCTCCTCTCTGTTGGAGCTGCTAACCACGGTTGTTAGCCTAATTGCTTCAGTTAACAATATAGTACATGTTTTGAGACAATGTCTAGACAGTTTAGTATTTGTTTTGTTTTCTCATGTTACCTCCTCGTGTCAATAGATGAAAATAAATACAAATATTCTTTATATAGTGAAACTGAACAATGCAATGTTGTAAGTACGTATTTGTTAGATGTCAGCTCAATTGCTCAAGGCTCAAGCTGTAATAAAGTAGTGGAAATTTCCCTTCATCTTATGCTCTTCTACGTTCCATCTTATTGTAAGATTTCATTTTGCTTTTAAAAAAAATTGGTTAATATACTAAGTAATTGTAAAATATTTGGCTGACAAGTTTTTTTTATGAACTTATCATTGTTTTTTAATGCATATTAACTTATTTTGTTTTATTGCAGTATTACTTTGCAAAGAAAATGGATGAATTGAGTCCTTTAATGGAGATGTCATTTGATGATTTTGCATCTGAGCAACTATCTTTTATAGAACAGAATTAAGATGCCATTGATTCATTACCTC
>AWUE01019512.1:0-13435 GCA_001974825.2 Corchorus olitorius
CAACAAACCCCTTCCCCAACAAACAAACCCAGTGAAATCTCATTACAATTCAAATAAATCTCTATATATACTCAAACATCTAAATGAGAAACAAATTATAAACAAGCTCATATTCCGTGAGAGTTGAACCTAACAAATTACAAACAAACTCACATTGCGTGAGAATTGAACCTAAGACCTCTTGGTCTAGGTAGGCTGGAACTAAGAGTCCAGTACTCTACCACCAGGCCAAATGACTGATGGCGAATGCTGTTATATTCTATCAATAACACTACTGCAATTTTGCCATTAACTTATTTAATTTAATGGTTTCATATTTTACCCTTCGGGGCGTTTGGTAATATTATGACCTGGTAAAGAGATATTCACGTATTTGGTTCACAGGATCGAACATTTCATGGATAAGATTGCTTCCACGTCAAATGTTTGAGCATTATCTGCGAATCTCAAATCCACGGAACTTTTAGGTTATCAGCTGAGATTCTAGATAATCTATATTTTTTCCCTGTTTTGACAATCTATTTACCCTTTCTGATGTTATACTAGGCACATTTGAATTTTTTATGTTAGCAAAAAATTCATAATTAGTTCTCTAAGGTATGCTTTGCTAAAGTACGGTCAACTAGTGGGTTGTCCATTTTGATCTTTTTTATTTTTTCCCCTTCTTGCATTTGACTCTGTAACTCGTCGTTTTGGTAAGTGATTGAGGTGTTTGTAAGCTTTTCTTCATCAGGAAAATGATCTTGGGTGTCATGGGTTTATCATTGATTTCGACAAAAATAATTTAGAATCTCTAAATTTAGTCGAAACCCCAGTAAATTAGAATCTCTATATATATCCACTAAGATGTATATGTAGCTCACTAGGCTCGAGCTCCAATAACAAAAACAAGGTTCGAATTCAGATATTTCAGTTGAGTTCAAGTTTGAGTAACTCATTGCTCAGTTCAGGTTGATTAGATCCTTATTTAATTAACTTATAAATGTTAAGGATCAACTTGAACATTTAGCGAGAAATTATTAGGTGGATCAGGTTTACCACGTCATTCGTGGTCCAACCAATAAAATTTTGACAAGTCAGATTTCTTCTTAAAATTTAGGCACAAATTTAGCACCAGGTTTAGCCCCTAGTTTCAAGATTTACAGGGTAAGTCCATAAATCTAGGACATTATTTGTCCAGAGCTTTAGAAATTGTAGGCAAAAATCTTACTTATCAAAATCTTATTGATCGGGAGCACGGATGACGTGGTGAATCCGATCCACCTAATAATTACTCACATTTAACGACCAATAAAAATTGTAGTCGCACCTATTAAAATGGAGAGATTATTAGGTAGACCAGGTCTACCACGTCATTCGTGGTCCCGACCAATAAGATTTTGACAAATCAAAATTTTTTCTACAATTTCTAAAACCCTAGCCAATTAATGTCCTAAATTTAGGGATTTACCCTGTAAATCTCATCTAGTGAAACAAGGGGCTAAACCTGATGCTAAATTTGTGCCTAAATTTAGGAAGAAATCTGACTTGTCAAAATCTTATTGGTCGGGACCACGGATGACATGGTGGACCCGATCCACCTAATAATTTCTCCTTAAAATGATACCTCAACTGTTCAATCCCTAATAATTTCTCCTTAATTTCTGTGGACGGACGATGTTGAAGATCTTCCTGTTATCCGAGATGGGGTCCTATTTTGTTCTGGCAAATTTCATTAATTTCTCAATTGTTGTCTCTTTCAAAGGTGCCATCAAGTACAGTGCACTTTGGCTTTCAATTTATTGGGTGGATTACGCTCCTTTACCTAATTTGTATAGTAAGCTTTTTTCCTCTTTCCTTTTTAAGATGCACTCGTCCTTACTTAGAAATGGCTAACGAGCCAGTCAAAGTCGAGCTCAAGTTATATCAGATTGAGTTCATTTAAAGTTTGGGACTATAGTGGATTGAGCTTGTTTTGAGTTAGGGTCATTTTAAATTTGACAACTTTCAACCCGATTCATTTGAGTTCCAAGTCGAAGCTTTTTCTTATGCAATGAATTTTTCAAAACTTTCAGTTATTATACATTCCAACAACAATTTAGTCAATGATTATGGCTTCCATTTGCTAGAGAGTGAGGGGAGAAAAAGCCACTTTTTAAACTTTTCACTGCGCTATGCAACCTAACAGTGACCGTTTGTAGAGCCTATATAAGCTATCTGGATCAACTTTTACTGGCTAATCAACAATCTAAATGAAAAAAATTGAAAGATTGAAAGATATGCAAAGAATTGTAAACTGTGGCATAGATTAGGGAACTTGTAAAGGTATTTTCATTTCTATGTGATGATCAGAGGAGGATATGGCCCTAAATTTGCTACAGAAAGGAACTGAAACTGGCTTGAAAAAGTAGCCCAAGAATGCCTACAACAATAGAGACGATATGGAGATAACTCCAAGGCAAGACAGAAGAGAAACATGGAGATGGCAAGATCACAAGACAACGGAAGTGTGAAGACTTTGCCTGATCTCTTTTGTTGATTCTGGAGTAGAATATGGATTCCGGCAGCAAAGGTAATGTATTTGTTTCCTCAATGTCATAACCTGCATGAAAAGCCAATGAACTCTGAGTCACCAAGGTCAACATACGAAGGCATTAGGCATAGAGGAAAAACATTTTATTAACAAATAAAAGTGTTACTTACAATTAATCAAACTACTTCCAGCCCAAGACAAATCCTTCTCGGTCAAATACTACACGGTAGCCGGTCATGAAGTTCTGTTTGGGAAATAACAGCCAAATAAGGAAACACATACTGCATAGAGGTACAGGAAGTCATAATGTGGATGGTAATCATTCATCACCTATGGAGAAGTTCATTAACAACCCTCTCATCAAATCAAGCAGTGTGAAATTATATTGCCTAATTCACCTATCTTCATTCCTTAATACAGTATACAGACACCCAGGCAATGGAGGAACTAGGCTTATGTGTGAAATTTTTTAAATACCTGTTGACAAAGTCATTTTAAATACCTGAATCGTGGTGGGAGAATGGCACAGCCCACTGCTGACACCAACAGCTTTAACAATTAAAACTATCTTATGCAATATTAACAGCTTTATTTACTTCTTTTAAATGAGAAATTCTCCCTACTGTTTCTTTTAAGATGGGGGATTGTTTTCATTCACTTATCCTAAGTTATGATGATACATGTATACGCATGGAAAATGATATAAACTAAAAATTTCACCCTGTGGAATCCAGAGATCATCAAAGTATGAACATCTTAGCTTAAAACTTCAAGCTTTTCAGCTAGCTAGACAATGTTATGCACCAGAAAAAGGAAAAGAAACAGCAGTGATTCATTGAGCCACAATGAACATGTCACACTGACAAAAGGAAAGTGCATGGGGAATTCAGCTAGAAGATAAATGAAGAAAAAGCACGTGAAGAAAGAAAGCAGGATTCTCTAGCTAGCCTTTTAAGATATATGAAACAATGTTTTATAATACCATTTAGATCTTATTAAATTGTAATATATATACAGAAGATGATTGACAAGAGCCTTCAAGTGCAGTAGTTTCACTGCATGTAGTAGATTAGATTCTAAAAACTTGCAGAGTAATATTTCCATCTCATTGCATACGGTAACAATACATGACAGATATTGAACCTAAACTACAGACTTATATATATTTAAGTTTGGGTTTGAAATTTGAATACCAATGAAAAAGATATAGCTGTAAAAATTGAACATACCTTCTTGTTTCAAGCCCAATCAAGCAGATTAAACTCCCACATAGTTCAAGGAGAAGCTTTGATCATACAACTCAAGGGTTAAGCGCTTCTTTTTGTCAACCTCCAAGGATTTTAAAAAGTCAAACCATGTGTGATACATGCCTTATTATGATAGTTCAGTTTCCATGAAGTTAATTCCTGTCGGAAGAGCCTGCAAGCAGAACTACCCTGTGAAGCAAAATTGAACCTTAACTACAATTTTAAAATTCCGAACTGCTCAATCTGACCAGTGTATCAATTGTTTCTAGCAGACATTGCCCCTCAAATCCTCTTAATGGAATCCATATATGCCCCTGAAATCGCCTGTCTTAGTATTTTGAGGAAGTTATTTTCACTATCACCGATTGAAGATGCAACAGGCAAAGCCTTAGCAATTAGAACAAAATTCTCATCATTTCCAACATCAATTTCATACAACTCAGAGAAGACCTCCCGAAAATCATTTATCAACGTTTCATAGAACAACCTAGTTGGAGGAATTACATTAATTACAAAAATTCCAGATTTACTAAGAATTGATCTAGCAGCCAAAAGAACATCTTTCCTAATAAACTCCAAGGGGGGAGCAATAACCCCATTTCTCAGATCACTAGAATCCAAATCAACCATAATAACATCGAACTGTGGATCAATATGACCAACTCCTTCATAACTGCCATCTCCATGAGCAAGTTTCTCCATAAGTTCCATGCCATCTCCAAGACAAAGCTGAATAAAATCCTCATCCTCCAATCCAAAATACTTCCGAGCAATCCTCAGCACCTCCTCATCAACCTCAATGCCAAGAACCTGAAAACCTAACTTTGTTTTTAAGAACCCAACCAGAGCACCACCTCCAACTCCAAGACATAAAGCTCTTGGCCTAAATCCAACTTTAACACGCTCATCGATCCAAGGACCAATCAAAGCAAGACTAGCCACCATTGGCACCAAATAAACATGCACCAAAACCCCCAAATCAGGCTTAAAATCTAGATTATTCCCTCCTATTTCAACTGAATCCAAACAAATAGCTGTCTGGGGCACAATTCGAATCTCCGTTTGAACCAAATTCGGCATCCTGTTAAACCTTAATCTCCTCCTAAATTCCCTTTCTTGATTAGTGGTCTCAATCTCAACATCTTCTACAAGCATTTCACCAACAAAATTCCCAACACATTTCTCTAAAACTAAGCTAGAAACAATACTATCCTCATAACTCAAAATGGGTACTTCCAAATTTCCATTTTCAAAGTAATTTTTAGGACACAAAGCAATTACCAATGGCTTCAGCATCACTTCGAGGCTGCTTTTCGACTCCGAATCAATCGGACGGCGGTAGACGGAGGGCGAATCAGAGCTGCCAGCAATGATGGGTTGTTGTCCGATTAGTATAAGACGTTGTATGTTGGGGGAGGTAAGGAGGAGTTGAAGGTGGCCGGACTCTGTAGAGAAAACCCAGTCGGACTCGCGGTGTTTGGGAACGAACATGGCGGCAACATTGGGAGTAGGTGAGGCGGAGGTGGTGGTTGGGTGGATGGGTGAGTCGAGGACGGCAATTCGGATGAGTGGGGAAGAGAGAGAGGGATTGGGGTTGGGGATGGTGAAGGAGACGAAGCGGGAGGGTTGGATAGTTTCGAAAATGGAAATGTCTAAGGCCATTCTACTTTGGGGTTTTTAAAATATTTAAATACAGAGATGAACCAAATGTGAATATTTCCAAGAAATGGAATAGCCCCAACCTGCTGCTGCTGCTGACTGCTGAGTAATTGTAGCTCTCGGTGGCGAATTTTGGATCTTTCTTTCTGTTGTATAACCAAATCACCCGGCTAAATATAAATGTATTGAAAGCATGAAGCAGTAATATGGAAACGTGGCGTGTAGTGATTGGCTTATTTCCTTTTAAAATGACGAAATTGACCCCAAAACGTTTGCCCTTCAAACAGAACCTAAATAAATAAACTGAATTGCTAAACACCGCCTCCTTTTTACTTGTCACCGCCTCCCTTTTTACACTTTTGAATGGGCACGTAGCTTCGCGTATGTATGAGGGCGAGATGAGAGGAGTGCTTAGGTGCCAGAACAGAGCAAATGTTTGCCAGAACAGAGCAAATGTTTGCCAGAAGTTGAGAAAATGGTACGAGGTGATGCCAGGGGAGGCGCGGGCGATGATTGACAGTACTGGGTTGGGACACCTCCCTTACACCCTGTTCAGATCGATTGATTGTCCACTTATCTCTGCATTCGTCGAGCGGTGGGAGCCCGATACGAACTCTTTTCACTTGCCTTTCGGTGAGATGACGATCATGTTGCATGATGTTCATTATATCCTCGGTGTTCCAATGGAGGGACAGTTGATTACCGAGGATCCGGGGTATGATGAGCTGCAGTTTGCCTGTATGGAGCAGATGGCCGTTGATGAGGGCAGCTTGAATACATTGCACTGGGATCGTGGGGGAGTTTTGACAGAGTCGGTCTTCCAGACCTGCGGGTCTCGACGGGTGCCTGAGACCCAGGCGATAGGATGGGTTTGGGTCCTGTTAGGTTCCACCTTGTTTGTCGATAAGAGTGGGAATCAGATTAGACCTTCATGCCTGCACGAGGTGAAGGAGGGGTTGGCGACTGCCCCCGGATATTCATGGGGAGGTGCGGCATTAGCCTATCTATATCGTCAGCTAGGTGTGGCGAGTAGAGGAGATTGTCAGGGCATTGCTGGTTGCATGACCCTACTGCAGGCATGGATTTACGAGTACTTCCCATGTTTTCGTCCCCCACGTGATTGTCTTGATCCCTCATTGCCTCGGTGTGCCAGTTGGCAAATCCGAGTGGAGGATAGATCGCCGGACCGGTTGATGACATTACGTCGCCGTCTTGACAGCATGACTGCTTCGGAGGTAATTATATGCATTTTATTTACAATAATTATATAGGTAACTATATAATCTACTCAATTTACTGACTAATCTGTGTGTTCATTTATTCTAAATGTATTCAGGTGACCTGGTTGCCGTATGATAGTCGACCGTCTCTCCTTATCCCGAGGACTTTGTATACCGGTTTGATTCAGTATCGGGATGTGAGTGAGTCATACAACCCAGGTCGATGCCTACGACAGCTCGGCTATGTGCAGGTCATCCCACATTCTGTATTCCCGCCTCCCACGGCAGTACGACCCTGGTCATCGAAGCTGTACAAGATTGAGTGGCCGGAGCGGTTTGCCTTTCATTCTTGGACTGGCTTCCCGATGCAGTAGATGCTATACGTGGCGGGCTTAGACGATTCTTCAGAGGATCCTGGCGCATGTGATGAGGATTACCTCCAGTGGTTTATTGCGCATTCGCATCCTCGTTTGCTGAGCCAGACTTAGCCATCTGCTGCGGTGGCGGTGCCGAGTCGCTCCAACTCTCAATATGTAAGTTGAAAATAACTTATATTGTGGATTAAGTAAATAAATAATTTCTTTGATTGATTATATTTCCTTTACTTATTATGTTGTCTATGTTTCTTTGTAGTTGTTTACGCGCGCAGTCAAACACTGGAGGGAGACGATTAGTAAACTTCAGTCTTACGATGAAGAGTTGGCGGCGCAGCAGGAGAGCGTTTTAGCGGCGATGATGGCTGATTGGCATTTAGACGATTGATTGGTTTTTTCATTTTTTTCTTAGTTGTTTATGGATTTATATATAACATTATATTTTGGGATTTGTATGGATTTTTATGTATTTGTCTATTGGGGTCACATTATTGTACATTTGTCGATAGATGCATTAGAGTCAAATCGAAGAAAAAAGGACCTCCGAAAGGAGGAAGTTGGATTTGATATGCCCATATTGATGATTCGTTTATAGTATTGGGATAAACAGTTATATTTTTTGTGGCGGTGACAATAGGTACTATATCTGGGTTTAGATTTAGACCTATTTTGGATTTGTCTGAATCTAAACGGCCAGAAATAGTACCTATTGTCACCACCACGAAAACTATAACCGTTTATCCTAATACTATCAAATGCATCATCAATGATGGGCATATCAAAATCAATTTCCTCCTTTTAGAGGTGTTTTTTTTTCGATTTGACTCTAATGCACTATTGATAAATGTACAATAATGTTACCCATAAAATTTATTCGGTACATCCATACATGGAAATTCATTTCTACAATAATGATGTTGGATTGATTTGTATTTACTAATTAGTTGTATTCTCTAATGTACAATATATAGCACTATTGATAAATTTACATTTTATACAAGTGTAGCATGTACAATACGGCTTTATTAAAAAAAACTAACCAAGTACATTTTTTTGAGCCTCCCATTCTTGTCTCCTAATATCATACCTTCGATCCCAACCGTCAATAGAAGGTTCATGGTGATTGTACCAATAATTAAGTATAGGCGGTACAGGACAAGTAGGGGCTAAATCTAGCCGAATGAAGTGCTCGTAAGTACCTAAGTGGCAAATCCCGATCTCCCGAACAGGCCCAGTTGCAGTGGACGGTGCACGCAAAGGCAACACAGTGGCACATGGAAATAAAGAGTTATGCTCGCCGTATGAAAAAAATAAAACAGTGGCATTAAAAAAAGTTGCAATGGGCCACAAGTCATCCCAAACGGCCATCCAGTGATTCCGTCCACAAGCGCCGCCCTCCCACCGAATACAATCCACTGCTCTGTCGATGCCGCGACCGGCAACATACATAGGCGCATACATGTCTCGGTATGTGTAAAGCTCGTGTGAAGCCTAAATTAATGTTAGCTTAACTTATAATTTCATTAGAAATTTAGATTGGTGTGACTGAGTATCAAAATAATTAAAAATAATTCAAGAAATTTAATTGGGATACAAATTGATTAAAGGGATTTATAAATTTTTAGAAATTGGATGAATAAAAAGAAATTAAAAGAAAAAGAAGTGAGGGGCTAAATCAATTTAAAAGAAGAGTTTTTGAATTAACATTAGTTAGGATGAAGAGGTAAGGGGACCAATTGGCAATTTTGCCAAATTTGGAAGTATTGAAATACCCCACTTGCTCTTCTTGTTTCAAGTTGTCTTCTTCCTCTACCTTCTCTCCCTCTACCCGTTTATACCCATACTCTCTCTCAAAATTTTTGGCCATGAAATTGACCTAAACTTATCATGCAATAAAGCTTAGATCATCTCCTCACCTTGCTTGTCCGATTTTCACCATTTGATTGGGATTTTGGAGGTCTTAACAAAGCATCCAAGTGAGGTTTTAATGGTGGAGTAAGTATTTATGTGATTTTGGTTAATCAAGTCTAAGTTTTTGAAATTTAGTTTCAAGCTTGATTTGTAATTTGGATTTATTGTTTTGGAGGCTAAGAAATTGTATTGGTGAAGCCTTGGAAGCTTGATGGAGTATTTGAAGCAAATGGATTGTTTATGGGTAAGTTCAAGTCCATAACTTAATTCATTTAAATTTGTGTTAAATGGATGAATATTGATGATTAGGAGATGATTACATGTGTATATTGTTTGGGTTTGTGATTAGATATGTTGGGTAATAATTTGAAATGAAAATTTGGTGAGAAAAAGGGTTGAAAATTGGTTGTTATTGGCCAAAACAGGGGCTGGTCGGAAATCTGGAAATTCCGACCAGCCAAACAGAAAAAAAAAAAAGGAAAAGGGAAAAGAGGTCGTTTGGGCCAGGCCTTGCTGGCCCAAGCGCCAGGCCAGACGCGCGGGCCAGAGCTTGGCCCAAGCTTGGGCCCCAAGCCCAAGCAGCCAAAAGAAAGAAAAGACAAAAAAAAAGCCCAAGCCCATTTTGGAATAAAGAAAAGGAAAAGAGAAGGAAAAAGAATAAAAAAAAGGGGGGGAAAAGAAAATAAAAGAAAAAAAGAAAAATTTTAGAATAAAGAATTGGATTTAATAAATTAGTAAGTGAAGTTACAATTTTACCCTTGGACGGGTAAAATTACTAAATCACCCTTAATATGTTAAATTACGAAATTTACCTTTTGAAGAGGAATTCAAAGAATTCAACCACATCGGTTGTGATAATTTGTCCGAATAATTCTCGTGTCACTCCGTAATATTCGTAGGATCATAAAATGTCCGTTTTACCCTTGGAGTGGGTAAATTACCATATTGCCCCTAAGTAGCCAAAGTGCACTATTCTATTCCGTTGAGGTGCAATTTCGAATCCGACCGATTAGGGTCACAACTATAACATATAAGGAATGTCACAACACTTTAAAAGAGTGAAAATTTACCAAAATACCCTTGATAGGCAAAATTGCTATTTTGCCCCTAAGAGCGCGATACATGTAATTAAACTTGAAGATCGCGTATTCAGGATTGGAAAGATACCGTAGTGACTCGTTTGGGTAAAATTACTATGTTATCCTCGATCTGTCGATATTACCATTATGCCTCGTAGTCATCAAATTTACGAAATTACCCTTAAGGGTGGAATTGTGAGAATTTGACTATGTTGCTCATATTAATGAATTCATATGTACGTTATGAAACCAATAATAGTGCAAATGACCGTTTTACCCTCGAGCGAGGATAATTACAACTTTGCCCCCAGAATAGGATTCGGCTTATCTAAACACTCTAATTGAGTATGTAAGGTTATAGGATTACCTTATCAGTTTTAAGATGTCAAAATTACTGTTTTACCCTTGGTCAACTAAAATTACCATTTTACCCCTGGTTGACTAAATTACAGTTTTGCCCTTGAATGCCGGAAATGATTAATTCAACTCTAGATTGTGTATTATGAATTCGAAACTCATCTTACAACCTTGAAATGTTTATATAAACATGCTTAGGTCGTTTAAGTGAGATCATGGGGTTGGGTTATGTGTTTCTTGTGATTTTATTCTATTTTATCTAACTGTTTTGGTACTTTGGTTTACTACCCTGGTTCTGGTTGAATGTCTTTGTTTTACTGTGGTTTATAAACTTGATTACGATACTGGTTTTAATGATTTTCTTGTGTTGCACGTGCTTTTCAATCAGACGACTGAGGCGCTGATCGAGACATCGGCTAGGCTCACAGTGGACTGACTTTGGGGGTGTACGAGTCCCCTGAACTGTGAGTGGGCTGTCCTCAACGGGTTCTCCGTTGAGGAACTGTTTTATTACTGTTTTATTAATATGTTTTATAAATGGTTTAAATAAATTGTTTTGGGTGCATGAATGACTCTTGGTTTTGATTACGACACGGTTAGAAAGCATACGGGGACTCGTGGACTGGACGCAGTCCAGGGAGTACATATGGCTTGATTTGGTGGTATACTAGCTAGTAGTTGGACTCATTTGGCGGACCATGGTTTGATTTGGATCCACATGGTTCGTCGCTCCAGGCCCGACACGCCATATATATGTACCGGTTCGGCGTGTGCATGGGGGAGCTAAACTGGGTGTGCTGCGGCCACCACGCAGTACCGGACCCAGACCAACGTCAGGGGAACGGGCTTTCTTGGGAAAATAAGATAATTATATTTTTACTGATATTATTTGATGATGACAAAAATGCCCCGGATGGTTCCGGAGGTTGACTCGGGCCAAAGTCACTCTGGATAGGTTTTGTTGGCAGCCCAGGTTTTATAAATGATAAATGATTTTGTATACTAGTTTTGATTGATGACATTGTTTTTATAATTGTTGGTTTTCCTAATTGTTTTGGTTATGAGTGCACCCCACCCTCTCGGGTCTCCTTTTGAGGGTGGCTCACTCACTGAGTACATTCGTATACTCACCCCTCAAATTCTTGTTGACTTTTCAGGGTAGCCAGGATCAGCGTTTCCCCTTGACAATCGAGTCGGTGGCATAGGCTGTGATCCCTCTAGTTAGAGGTACTTCTCACTACATGATGGGTCTCACTGGCAGTTGTTTTTGGTTTTTGTTATCTCTTGTTCCTCGTTTTTGTTTTACTTCGATTTCTGGTTTTCTCCATTGATTTGTGGTTACGGTTTTTAAATGTTGCAGCGTTTTTACTACCGTATTTATTTTTAATGTTTTCGCTTTTACTATGATTTGCAAACTTCAGTATTTCAGATTTATTACTTAGTTCATGTTTTCGGTATTTTTTTATCTGGTATTGACGCTTCGTGGAACCTCGGTGCGCGTGACCGGCCGACACGTGTTTCGAGGTAACATGGCGGTTGTCCGTGCTCGACTTCCGGGTCGGGGCGTGACAATTTTATTGGTATTTCAGATTTATTACTCAGTTCATGTTTTCGGTATTTTTTTATCTGGTATTGACGCTTCGTGGAACCTCGGTGCGTGTGACCGGCCGGCACGTGTTTCGAGGTAACATGGCGGTTGTCCGTGCTCGACTTCCGGGTCGGGGCGTGACAGCTCGTTTGCAATTATCCGTCTTACCGAGAGCCATTCGTCCTGAGAGTTGAAAAAGTAGGACGCAACAACACGGAATCCACAGTTGCCGTCGTTGGCAACATTGAGGTATCGTTGCACGTACGGTGCAATTATATCTGGGATCCGTGTATACGCCCAGAATTTACTTAGGTCATCCTCTAGTTGATCTATAACAAAAATTTATTTAGTTAGTTTCAGATTTACTTAAAAAAATATATAAATAAAACCCATAAAATAGATAACAATAAGTTTATTCGTACCATTTCCTGAGGCATTATGGACGAATGACGATGAGCTACGGCCACGACCAGTGGAGGTACTACGGCCGCTACTGGACCGACCACGGCCACGACCCCTCTCATTGTACTCCCACGAACTCGGATCACGTCTTGTCGATCGACTGCCCCTGGGTCGACCTCTAAATCTCGTGTTCACATCCGGTTCAACGTAGTTTGCTTCATCCGGGTGAAGCTGGCTGTGCAGGAGAAGAGATGCATTGCGGATAACAGCGGGATCGCTACCATAGACTTCCTCAACAAGTGACTGAAAATACCGTGAATACTCCGGCATATCATCACCACCGACAAAGTCATCTTGCTCAACCCCATCACCGATAGTAAGTGTTCTCCAAAACATGTTAATGCGCTAGAGACTAATCGGGGTATTCGATACGAAGGCAGCCTTCAGCTCACACGCACAAGGAATGTCATGTGTTGTCCTCAACACACAAAAGCATCTCTGAGCCACTTCATTGGCTAATTCCCTCATCCTTTGTAGCTCAGCGTCAAGCAATTACAGACAATAGTGGGAAACTCGACAAGTCAAGTAGTTGAATGGAAAGGAGGAGTACATGGTAGGTGCTTTATATCTAGAGTCTTCAAGTGTGCGCCTAATAATGAAACATAAAAAATGTTAGAATAAAAATATCTACATACAATAGCAGAAATAACAATAACTAAACTTTAAAGAAATGAAACTGATCTCAACAAGTTGACATTTTATTGCCGTGTGGACACGCAACCATATTGTATCGAGAGCACCCTTGGATGACTGAAGCCATCCCTTTATCATAGAGTGTGCACTCTCCACTCTACATGTAGTAGTGTTCCCGTGATGTCGCACATCGTTCGTCCACGCGTGCACGAACTTCTTCTTATGCACCAACCATGTTCGCTCAATATAAGATACCACCTGCGAAAATAATTAATGAATACATTAATAAATAATAATAACATTAATTAATTAAACCCTAATCCCTAAACTAATAAATAATAATACCACCTCCTGTCTGTTCCTCCACCGATCTCTAAAGAGGTTGACTTGTCT
>AWUE01019513.1:0-41313 GCA_001974825.2 Corchorus olitorius
CCATTCTTGAATGCATCTGTGATTCCCTTTTTTTTCCACAAAGTTTGTAGACTCGATCTCCAACGTCCTTGTTGATGTGCCAGGTGCATAACAAGTGGGGAGTTTGTGGAAATAACTCCGCTATCGGTCTAATCAGCCCCAACTCCCGATCAGTGACAATAGCAGTCGGTTCGACATCATTCCTAATCAACTGCCTCAAGTTGGACAAAACCCAACGATAACTCCCCTCATTCTCATTCTTGATAATTGCATATGCAATCAAGAAGTTGTTGTTACATGGAGTCATCCCGATGATTTCAAAAAAAGCCATGTTGTACTGGTTTGTTTTGTACGTTGAATCCATGCCAATCAACCAAGGGAAGTTTCGAAATAGAGTCACTGATTCTGGATGTGCCATGAACAGATGAGTCACCACATTTGTCTCCGGGTCAGCATACACATCGCATACATAGTTGCTTTCCAAGGCTTGATGAAAAAACTGAGTCAAAACATCTCGGCCCTCAGAGTCTTCTTTCCGCGCAGCATGTCTATAGTTGTAGACTTGTCTTCTGATAACATTGTCGTGAGGATGTTGCTCCATAATAGCCGCGTGAATAGCAGACGGCTTTGACATAGCCATGTCCCGCACTATTTTCTTTGATGCGGGACTAAGTCCGCTGCTCTGTCTATGTCCCTCTGGATATAGATTTAAAGCATGGTTGTGCGTACCCTTTAGACCAGGATATATTACAATCCCCCAATAATACTCAGACAACTCTTGGACCTTCACCCGGAAAGGGCATTTACATGCCTTAGTCTTTGTATTCCTTCGGACCGCGGCATCTAAATCTCTTAATTTCCCCCTATACCGTTCACCACAGGAACATCTCAGGATCTTCTTCCGACCGCCATCTTTATGGGAAGAAATTACTAACTCGAAATTCCACAAAACTGCAATATCTTTTGCCCATTGAATTGCCTCATTATCGGTAGCAAAGGTTTCCTCAGTCACGAATGTTATACTATAATCAAGACCATCGCTACCAAAATCTTCCAATTCAACCTGCAAAATTTAATTACCAATTTTTTAAACAAAATAAAATAATCTACTCAATAATACTAATAATATTATGTAATTAAAATAAATTTAAACAAAATAAATTGTCTGTGCCGCCCTCGTTGGGCGGCATGGCCATGGTAATGCCGCAAAGCGTGGGCGGCCTTACCATGGCCATGCCTGTCACGCCCCGACCCGGGAGTCGAACACGGACAACCGCCGTGTTACCTTGAAACACGTGCCGGCCGGTCACGCATTCCAAAGCAACACGAAGCGTCAATACCAGATCAAAAACATGGAAAACATGAATTGAGTATAAATTTAAAATACTGAACCTTTTTAAATCAGAATAGATGTGGAATCGTCAAAACCGAAAAAAATAAAAGTATTTTAATAAATCGGAAACCAAGTCAAATCCAATTAGTGGGTTAGTAAACAAGAAATAAGGCACGAGGAAACAATGAACAGAGACAATGCCAGTGGGACCCGTCATGTAGTGAGAAGTACCTCTAAGAGCAGTGAAAACAGCCTACGCCACCGACTCGAACACCAAGGGGATGCTGAATCCTAACTACCCTGAAACCACAACAAGAATTTGAGGGGTGAGTACACAAATGTACCCAGTGAGTCAGCCTCCCTCAAAAGAGAACCCGAGAGGGTGGGGTGCACTCACAACCAAAATAGTTAGGAAACTAACAATTATCAAAACAATATCATTTATCAAACGATTATACAAAATCATTCATCATTTGATAAAACCTGGGCTGCCAAATAAAACATATCCGAAGTGACCTTGGCCCGAGTCAACCTCCGGAACCGTCAGGGGCATTTTCGTCATAATCAAATAATACTCGTAAAAATTTACGATTTTCTTATTT
The DNA here is from genome assembly GCA_001974825.2 of Corchorus olitorius. Classification (NCBI taxonomy): domain Eukaryota; kingdom Viridiplantae; phylum Streptophyta; class Magnoliopsida; order Malvales; family Malvaceae; genus Corchorus; species Corchorus olitorius. The sequence goes on from AWUE01019513.1 coordinate 1,915, forward strand.
TCCCAAACAAGCCCGTCCCCCTGACATTGGCCTGGGTCCGGCACTGCGTGGTGGCCGCAGCACACCCAGTTTAGCTCCCCCATGCACACGCCGAACCGGTACAAATATATGGCGTGTCGGGCCTGGAGCGACGAACCATGTGGATCCAAATCAAACCATGGTCCGCCAAAAGAGTCCAACTACTAGCTAGTATACCACCAAATCAAGCCATACGTACTCCCTGGACTGCATCCAGTCCACGAGTCCCCGTATGCTTTCTAACCGTGTCGAAATCAAAACCAAAAGTCATTCATGCACCCAAAACAATTTATTAAAACCATTTATAAAACATATTAATAAAACAGTAATAAAACAGTTCCTCAACGGATTCTCCGTTGAGGACAGCCCACTCACAGTTCAGGGGACTCGTACACCCCAAAGTCAATCCACTGTGAGCCTAGCCAATGTCTCGATCAGCGCCCCAGCCGTCTGATTGAGAAACACGTCCAATACAAGGAAATCATTAAAGCCAAAATCATCTATCATAGTAAAACTAAGATAGTAAACCAAATCAATCAAATAAGTTAGAATAAATAGCAAGTAGCACATAACCCAAACCCCAAGAACTCACTTAAACGATCTTAGCATATCTACAGAATTCTTTCAGGGTTGTAAGACGAGTTTCAGATTCTGAATCCGCTTTCCAGAGTTCATTTTAATCATTTCCAACCTTTAGAGGCAAAACGACAATTCTCACTAATAGGGGCAAGTACGTAATTTTAATATCTTAAGGCTGATACGGTAATCCTTTAATCTTATATGTTCAATTATCATGTTCAGATAAGTCAAATCCTTTTCTAAGGGCAAAGTTGTAATTATCCGCCTCCGAGGGTAAAATGGTCATTTCAATATTATTGGTTTCACAACGTATATATGAATTCATTGATGTGAGCAATATAGTCGAATTCTCACAATTCCACCCTTAAGGGTAATTTCGTAAATTTAATGGCTAATGGGCATAACCGTAATTTCATTGGTCAAGGATAACAGGGTTATTTTACCCAAAATGGTCACTACGGTAGCTTTCCAATCCTGAATATGCGATCTTAAAGTTTAATCACATGAATCGCTCTCTTAGGGGCAAGATGGTAAATTTGCCTATTAAGCGTATTATGGTAATTTTACTTTCTTAGAGTATGGTGACATTCCTTACTTGTCATAGTTGTTGACCCTAGTCGGTCGGATTCGAAATCGCACCTCGATGGAACAGATTAGTACACTTTTACTAACTAGGGGTAGTATGGTAATTTACGCACTCAAGGGTAAAATGGGAATTTGTGCTCGTATGAACATTACGAAATAATACGATAATTGTTTAGATTTAATAACGAAACTCATATTGTCGAAATCGTTAAATTCATTTTCAAAGGGTAGTTTTGTAATTTAAAAACTCAAGGGTAATTTAGTAATTTTACCCGTCCAAGGGTAAAATTGTAACTTCACCTATTAATTTATTGGACCCAATTCTTTATTCTAAAATTTCTTATTATTTTCTTTATTTTTATTTTTATTTCTTTCTTTTATTTCACATTGGGCTTGGGCTAGGACCATTTTTTTTTATTTTTTTAAAATTTGCTTGGGCTTGGGCCCAAGCTTAGCCTAGGCGCTTGGGCCGCGCTGGCCCGCGCGCCTGGCCTAGGCGCTTGGGCCGCGCTGGCCTGGCGCCTGGCCTAGCGTTTGGGCCGCGCCAGGCAGGCCCAAACGACCCTTTCTTTTTTTTTTTCTTCTTCTTCTTCTTCCTCTTCCCGGTCGCCGGATTAATCACCGGAATCTGGAAATTCCAGATTCCGGCAACCCCAATAATGCTTATTTAACACATTTACTAATAAATAACTTCTCAAATTCACTCCAAAACACTTCCAAACAATTCTAATTGCAAACCCAAACAATAATAACTTCCAAAACAACATTTAACACCACAAACCAACACCATTATCAAACTCAAATCATTATATTCAAATTAACTTACCCAAAAATATCAATTTGCTTCCAATAACTCCATCAAGCTCCCAAAGCTTCAGCAATGACATTTCTTAGCCTCCAAAACAACAAACCCATGTTACTAACTTATTATGAATTCAACTCAACACAAAGTTTCCCACAAATTTTTTTTTCTTAAAACTTACCTTCTTTTTTTTTTTTTCAATCCAAAACCATAGCTTCAATATCTTGCATCAAACGGTGACATTAAGACAAAGATATCAACAAGATTAATTTCCTATACTTGCATGTTGAAATATGGGCTTGAATTTGGGTTGGGATCTACAGAGAGAGAGAGAGAGAGCTTAACATTCGGGAGAGAGAGAGTTAAGGGAGAAAGGAAGTACGGTGAAGTTGAGGGTGGTTTCTTTTTATATTTTCCATTTTGGCAAAATTTCCAAATAGTTCCCTTGCCTCTACACTCTTTTAAATCAAGTCCCACAACTTTTCTTTAAAACCAATTGAGGTTTAACTTTCTTTACTTATTAATTCTCAAATTTAATGTTAATCACTAAAATTATTCTAATGGTCTTACAATGCCGCCCACCGAGGGCGGCATTACCATGGCTTGCCACCCTAGGAGGGCGGCACCGAGCATTTTCATTGATTTTTTTATTTTTCTTACCTCGTTCGATGGCGAATCCATTTTCGGAGTAATCGGTTATTCCACGTTGTTTAGCGTTCTTGAAGATTAAAAATGTTCTTGAGCGTTCTTGAAGATTGCAGAAGATTTGAAATTTTGAAAATACAATAAAGGGTAAAATTGTCAAAGGGGAGGCGGTGCTAAGTAAAATTGGGGCGGTGTTTAATAAAACCCTAAATAAACCGTAATGCCCCCTTAAACAGTCCCTAAGCCCAACCTATGTACTTCTAGCTAACTAAATTCAAACCCGTAATTTTCCTTGCTCACGTTACGGTGTTTATTCAATAATATTCAATTGGACCTTAGCTAAAATATATATATAAATAGTAAAGTAAATAATTAAATTAAATTGGCTAGTTAATTTTTTTTTCAAGTTTTTTGCTGCAGATGTCTATAAAATGCTTAATTTGAGAACACCCAAAGACAATAGTGTCCATCTTTTCCCAATTTTTTTTTTTTAAAATTTTTGGCTACATTTTAAGCTGTTCTAAATTGTCCTTTAAGAGTTGGTGAGTTGGTTAGATTGTAGTAAATTTCTGTGTTAGGCATGATTTATCGCTTAATAGAGACATGTGTTAATTGGGGTTCTAACAGGTGGGCTTTTAAGAGGTGTTTCTCAACCTTTTTCAATTTCTTCAACACCGCTTCTTCTTCGTTCTTCTCTCCATTCACCCGTTTTCCATATTCCAATTCTTCCCTCTAACAATAAATTCCAGACCTTTCTTCTTTCTTTCTCTGTCTTCTTTTCATCTCTGTCTCTCTACGATTTGATCTTCATTCATTGAAACCATGGCCTTGACATCTGTAACATTTGCTACAGCCATGTCCAATCTAATTCCTGCTGTTACTTTCATCTTTAATTCTTGTTACCTTAAGGTCTACTTTCAGAGTTAGATGTTTTATTCTAATATATATATAGTCTCAATTTGATTCCTGTACTATCTCAATTCATCTCTGGGTTTTGCAGAGTCACATTGTGGGTTCTTCCACTTCAAGTGGAGAGAAAGTTGCATGAATTGATGGAAACCAGGCAACAAGAGTAGATAGGAGAGCTAGAAGCTGCTTTGGAACGTCCAAGGCAAGAGCTTTGTGAAAAGTAAAGAGAGATTTTATGGTTGAAGATGCTGCACACCTTATGTCAAACGGTATCAAAAATCTTTCACAACTTCATTTCCAACTTGGTCAACAAAGTCACAATTTCTCGCGTTGAGGAAAGCTTGGACCTGCAATAGTAATTTTAAAGTACCCCTACTATGTACCAGGTGTAGTTATTGGTCTTTAAAGATAAATATTCTTCCCTCTTTCCCGTTTATGCTTTTTTGATAAAATTTAGTCTTCATTTTGAGCTGATACTTTGTATCAAATTAGAAAAATATGCTGCCATGTTTTAAGATGAAGAAATCTTAAGATTTATGCCATACAACTACAGGATTTGCTGCTGTTATCTCTCAATAATCTTCCATATAATTTGACATTTAATTTAGATTAGATTATTTTCATGTTACCTCAAGAGGTCACTAGAAAGTTCAGTAATGCTGGTAACAGAAGGTACAGTCTTATTTTACTGGATTTTATGACAAATATCTTCTAATTGTCCTGTATAAAACAAGAATTACTATGCACGATCTTTTTTCCTTCGTGTTTTTTCTTTCCAGGTTGTTGTTCGCTTCTTGGATGATCAATCATTTATTTTTCGCCTTTCAGTTCAGTGCAGATTCAACCAGTGGCATTCTTGAATGCAAGGTAACCTTGCTTCACCCATGAATTATTAGTTGGCAAGGTTGCTGAATTGGAGTTGTTGCAGGCAAGCATTACTCCCAATGCTTTTTAAGATATTTTTGTGGAATTAATTGATCTGCTTCTTTCCTTAGTTTGAAATTGTTGGTTTTCCTATGCGGCCATTCCGTTGACCTTCTATGGTCATTTAATCGTTTGATTCACCATTTATATATTTCACATGCCCTTTCGAATGAATGCTTAGCTTTCAACAATCATGCAAAAACATGTCGTTTATGTGCAAAAAACAATCATGCAAAAACACTCAAGTTGAATTGCAACCTAAATCCTGATTGTGCTTTAAAATTGAATCCTTGAATGTTTATCAAATTTATATGATTTGATATTTCTTAATGCTCATGGTCTGTAATGTTAGTATTTTTTTTTCTTTGACTAGATGATTATTTAAAGTGTACTTTTATCTGATAGCATCTTTATTTGAGTTAGTAAAGGTTTTGAGACTTGAGAGTACTTGCATTATTCTGCATACAGGTTATTGGGTACCAAGGATGATTCAGCATGAGTGCTATTTATATATTTGTTTATTATATTGCAGAATTATAAATGTGTTCCTTTAGAAGATTATTGATGGATGTCGTATTCCATTAAAGATAAAAATCATACAAAACCTATAGACATGGTAAGTACGAGTCGATCCCACAGAGAACTATTGTTGTAATTACCTTTCCTAAAGTTATGAATTAAACTAAAATTAGGGGTTTTATGGAGAAATTAACTAAACAAAATAAATAACAAAATAAAATACTAGTGAGATTAAAGAAACAATTAAATAAATATTCTAATTTCAAGACACTCGTACTCTTGGGATAAAAGGATTTGATCCTTGGCATCAATCAATATCTAACTTGATAAATAGATGGCGTAGATTAACGTCATCGACCATTAATCCCTATCTTTCCTTAGTCTTCATTAGTCCTGACTCACGTCCTAAACTAAATCCTAACAGGTTTACTAACCTAGTTCTAATCATCTACTAGATTCAAGTAACCCGTTGCTTTAAGAACTAGAAAGATCTTAGCCAACAATAGATAATGTTCACTAATATGGGCAACATTCAACCTATTCCCAAAATTCTCTTAGACGGCTACTCTAAGTTGTTACTAGGGATTAGATTACCTACGATTGCATATAGGAATCTCACCTAACAATAGAAATCATACCCAATTACAATAGATGGCCATTCTACATAATCAAGCATGAAATCATTCAAATAATTCAGAGAAAATTGAAATACTTACAAGATAGATGAATAAGCGTAGAGCCTCACAAATCAAATACCCAAGAGATTAAAAGTCTCAAAATTACATTAACTAAAAAGGAAAAATTACAAAAGGATCAAGAATATAGAAAATCTCCATTCTTGAGTTTGGAAAGAAAATAACGTTGAAAACCTAAATCTAAAACTTCCCAAATTCACGTTCCAGCCAAACCAAAATTTTCAATTGAAAAGTTGAATTGCTTTAAGGCATGCGGCTGCCTTAAATATAACTAAACCTAATTTTCTTTGGCAATTTTACAATTTTGCCACAAAAATTCCTAAATAACTAAAATAAATAATTTTGGGTAATAAAAATATCTCCTAAGCCCAAATATTCCATGTGTCCAACTTGAAATTGTAAGCCCAAAGGAATTGAGCCCAACGTGACATCTCCAATTTCTGCCTTGATTTCACAGCCCTGTTTCGACCCTGAGAAGGTCGAGTTCGACCCACTCCAGGTTGAAACAGGAAAATTTCAGCTTGTATATTGGTGAATCTCGACCCTTTTCGGAGGCTGATTTCGACCCGTCAGAAGGTCGAAATAGAAATTTTCCAGCTTGTTCTAAATAACTCCAATTTAGCTCATTTTGCCTTGAAGCACTCCAATATGTATCTAAAACATAAATATGAATAAATTAAGCATCAAGTACATAAAAATAGGCACATAATCAAATAGAATTAACATGTGAAATACAATAAAATATGTGCCTAACAATCATGCTGCAGAATTCAAGTTGAGAACCCAGGTTTGTATGCTCTTAACAGCCATTTCATTTTTGAAATAATGTTATGGTTTAATTGCTTATTTTGTATTCTGTAATGTAAGTGCAAGTCAGTGAGATGTTGGACTCATCAGAGTTATTGGGGGAAAGGCTGATTCCAACTCTGCAACATGGACATGACAAACTCTTGGTGGAAAATCCATTGACAGTGCCATACCAAGCTGTTACTTATGGCCAGGTGTTCATTTATTCTGCCAATTTGCATCTATTTTCTTTTCTCCATTATATATGATCACAAGGAGATGAGATATTGCAGAGTTATTTTTTGTATATAAAGTTTGCACAGCTTTGGAGGGGACCATATATATCTATATGACAATTCTTTGCATCTAGATACATGGCTTGCTGCTATCGTTTTTTTATTTATGTTTCCATGCCTTTTGGTTCAATGCATGGTTGGGTTTGAAAATGTCATCTTTATCTTATAAATTTACTTTTAAAAAAACATCAATTCCATCATATTTTGATCCCATTCCTTAGCTTAGTATTGGAAAGCCGAGTTTAGGGCAGACATTTCTGCATTGCTGCACTATTCAAACATGTATAAATCTGAGGTTTTAATATTCAATTTGTCCTTGAATGATACTTTTCATACAATCTGTAGGAAGAACAATTGTCAATTGGCAGAAAAAGCCAGATGGAGCCTTACTTACCATGGAAGATCTAAATGATATTGTCATATGGCTTCAAGGTCAAAACACAAAAAAGCCAGCTCCTTTTTCTTTCAGTTCTTTCTTTATGTGTAGAATAGCCTTGGCATCTTACTTCATAATATATACTGTCTAGGTCGTAAAAGAAACATTGAGAATGTCAAATGTGTTGGTGTGGCTCCCCCGTGTTGCAAACATTGAGAATGTCAAATATGTTGGTGTGGCTCCCCCGTGTTGCAAACGATGACTGCATAATTGATGGCAAGTTTATATAGTTGTTTGATTTTCTCAAAGTATTCTGTGTATGTGTGTGGCTATTTCATGCAATACATTAACTGCTTTTGATTATTGTTTATACCATGATTTACACCCAGGGTAATCAGGTAATTGCTCATAATGGATGGCCAAGATTCAATCTCTTAAGTCCTATGAATGGCTGGATTTAATCCATCTTAGACCAAATTCAACTAGGAAAACAGTTGAAGTTTGATATTATTTCCTTAATTATTCTTAAATTAATTATGGAAATTGGAGAAATTAAGGAAATTAAATATTTTTATTTGAAAATACATTGAGGCCGAACCATTTACTATGTAAATTGGGTCAGGCCGACCCATGCTCTCAAAATTGGATTCAAGCCTTCCCGGGTTAAACTTTTCATAGTTTTTCAATTAAGGACAAGGGAATTAAGGCTTAGAAATCGAAGAAGAAGATGAACGAATTTGGAGTTATGTCCTTTATTAGAGTTGTTCAGAATATCATGACGAACACTCTGTCCAAATTTCAGCTCATTCCGAGCTCGGAAGTAACTTTTGCATTTTTTGCAATTAAAGACAGAATCCAATCCCGAGACAATTTTTGCATGGCGATTTCACCATTGACATAAAATCTTAGTTTTCATGAAATATTGATGCTATATGGAGAAATTGAGCCATGTTCGACCATTTTCGTAACTTTTCACTTTTATTCAATTAAGGACAATGTGGCTATTTGACCTCAGTTTAAGCCATTGCCTTAATCGATTTTTCATGATTTTGTTATATGATCTTAGTGACATGATATTTAGCCTAATTCCATGTCCAATTGATCAAGTTTAAAGTTTCGTGGCAACTGGAGTCAGTTTCAGCACCATTTGGCCACTCCGCACTTGGTTTTCCACCCTGCTTGCTGCACCGAGACTTTGGGAGCCAATTAATTCCGAAATTCAGCATTTAATTCAGCTAATTATCACATGGCAAAGTCAAAAACGTGATAGACTCTATCTTGGCTGATTTGGTTGAATATTCCTTGATTTAAGGGATTTAAAATCAGGATCTAAATCAAAAGATCAAGATAATCAAGAGGGAGTTAATCTGGACCGTCGGATTGCAACAAACCCTAGCAAGCCGCCCCCTATATAAAGAGAGCAGCCTCCAACATTTTAAAGGGTCCAGCACCACCTCCAGCTCTAGCAGCCTCTCCAAAAAACCTCCAACGAGTAAACAACAAACAATCAAGCTTTGTGCTTTCAATCTTTCAACTTTCAAGCCCTGTGCTTTAATTTCCTCTGTGAATCAAGTTCTACACTTGATATTATTTTATTAATCTTGTCAATCTTGTTCTTACAAGTTTCTTCTTGCATTTACATGCTCTTTGCTTTCAACACAACAACTCCTTGTTATTTCTCTCATTTGAATCAAGAAAATATCCTTTTTACAGCAATCTTTTGTTTTCTGAGTCTGGAATCAATGATTTAAACATGTTTATGTGACTTTGATTCAGGATCTACAACTCGTTTGATTACTTTTATGTTGTTGCACTCAAAGCAAATCTTTCATTTTCACTGCACTATTTATTTAGTTTTTGCAACAAAATGAATATTTATTTTCCTCGCATCCTTTTATCAATTTCTGGACAAAATTGATTAGCACGCTCGGTACCCTTTCATCAAGATCTCCAAAGAGATTTTTTGGCGCTAATATCTCTTTTTGGCACCCCCGGTGGGACTACAAGGATTCAGAACTCATCTTGGTGCTGTTGAAAAGGTGTTATTTTCTTGTTTCTTTCATTTTTGCGTTATTTTCCTTCTCCTCTTCTTCCCTTTCTTTTTTTCGTTTTCTTTGTTTATTTGCTGCACTAGTGATGTCGGACAAGGAAGCAAATGGGAAGAAGTCGCAGGACCCATCTAACCACGGCTTGGCCCTCCTTGAAGGCCAAGGATCTAGTGGAAAGAATGGTGAGGCCGACCCACCCTTGGTGCAGCTATCTCCGCACCAAACAAGTCTTTAGTTATGGCTCGCGATTCGTGCTTTGACGCAGGCCATCGAGAAAATGGACAATAATGCGGACAAGGTAGCATTAGAATTTGCCCAAACAAAGGCCGAATCTCGACAAAGTACCCAAAACTTTGCTAGATTGAACGCCGCACTCAGGGGGCAAAACCAACCTTTGGTGCTGGTGCGACAACAAGAAGAGTTGCCGGCACCACCTCTCCATCATGGTGTGAATAACGCAAATCAAGTGGATGGTGTGAATAATGCCATCAACAACGATGTGGACAACCAAAATCCTCCACCCATGAGAAATGGTGCTGTTCAAAATGATCTTGGCGCGGAAAATGCTCCTGCACGCCAAATCAACCCTATTTTTCCTCTAGATGAAGTGATCGCTGACAATCTTGGTGAAATGAGTCAAGGTGAGGCAAGAAATGTTGCTTATGTGCCGCGTTATGCTAGGGTGAATGGTGCAAACAACAATGGTGCGAATAACAATGGTGTGAACAATAATGGAAAGGGTGCAAGGAATGGCAATGCTGCATTTTGCCAAGCCGCACTCCGCAATATTGCATTTCCACCTGAAGTGCCCATCGCACCATATTCTGAGGCTTTGCCTCATCAACTCATTAGAAACCAGATTGCCGAGATGATACAAGACATTGTTGGCCCTGGATTCAGAAGAATGAGCCGCCCAACTTTTCAAGCTCCATATCCTGAGGAGTATGATCGGCTATATACTTTTCCAAGGGGATATAAAAATCCTGAGTTCAATCCCAGTTTTTCAGGCATCTCTGGTGAACACTCCACTTTGGAGCATATTGCTCGCTTCACTATTCAGTGCGGAGAAGCAAGTTCTGGTTTCCACAAGTTACGACTATTCCCTCACTCCATTATTGGGACTGCATTTACCTGGTATATCAATCTCCCACCTCACTCCATTACAACGTGGGAGGAAATGGAGAGAGTTTTCCACACTCAGTTCTACAGAACTAAACCTGAAATTTCAATGGGTGATCTTTCTCACTTGTATCAAAGAAAAGGAGAATCAGCGAAAGACTACCTTGCCAGATTCAAGAAGCTGAGAAACAGATGTCGCAACCCACTTTCATCTTATGGCACCTATTACCAGAAGCCAAACTATGAACTTGGTGTAGTTGAGGTGGTGAAAGCAGATCGCCCTATTGAATGCCCACCTTTGGTGAAAGCTGGAGTTGGACATCCTCAAACTCAGCAAAGATTTGCCAAGATATATCAGCAACAAGCCAAAAAGAAGCCATATGATTGGAGCCGCACCTATTCATTTGATGTTTCAAAGGCTGATGACATTTTTTATTTTTTGCATAAATCAGGTATGATCAAGCTCCCTCCAGGCCATGTTCTACCTCCGCATGATGAAATTAAAGACAAAGAGTACTGCAAATACCATGATTCGTGGAGACATTCCACCAATGATTGCACCATTTTCAAAAATGTGGTGCAAGAGAAAATTGAAAGAGGTTTTCTCAAATTCCCCGAAGCACCTAAAAAGAAGATGCAAGTTGAAAAGGATCCTTTCCCCGCACCCATCCATGTGCTGTCAATCAACTTCCCTGAAGATGGCCGCTTGACAAAAGAAGAAAAGGCCAAAGGTGCAACTATTGAAAAAGATAGCAAAGCAACAACAAAGGTGACAGATTCGGTGATGGAGCATACTAATGCCGACGCACCTAAGTCAAAGAATGGAGGTGGTTACCTCATCACCAAAGTGAAAAGGTATGGCTATGTTAATCCTGAGCCAAAGCCTCTGGGGTTTCAGTGCACCAAGCCATTGTCACCACAATCAATTGCATTAAGGCTCAAAAATCCAAGAACAAAAGTTGAGTATCCTCCACCCATTCATCCAATGGAATATTTGGTGCGTCCTAAAAGTCCACAATCAAAGAGTGCACCTCGAAAGAAGTTCTATGAACCAACTTCTCGTCACCAAGATGAAGAAGTCGCACCAACAAAAAGAAAAGCACAAAAACTCTCTAAACCAAGAGAAGTTGCTCGTGTGAGGTACTCTGCGTACCATGAGAACAAAGAGTGGCATGAAAAGCCATCCATTTTGCAATGGTACCATCATCCTCTAATGTGGTGCCATCGGTGGCAAAACAATCTTTGAAGCTTGATCCAGAGGCTAAAAATTCAACCAAACATGGTGCAAAAAGATCAAGGCATGAGATAAGGCCTTGGTTGAATCAAAAGAAAGACGAGTACCGCACCATAGCAGTTGAAAAAGAAGTTGCACTTCGAAAGGAGCATGCAGTTCAGAATATTCAGCCAAGGATGGTGAGGTCGACTCCAAAAGTTAAAAATGGCACTTGGCAAAGGGTGCAGCATCCCAAGTTCCCCAGCCAGCCTATTCAGAGAAATGGAAAGACTTGGAGACACCGTGAGTTTCGAAGGAGAGCTAAGGAAAGAAAAGAGATGGAGATTGAACAAACTCCGATGGAAGAAGATGAAAGTGGCACCGATGAGAATATCACTGAGCAAGAAATGCCACACTTTATCACTTCAACAACAACAATTGAATAGTTGGTATCCAATGGTTACAAACCATGGAAAGCCAAGGCTTTGATTAGAAGTGCAAAGCTCGATGAAAAAACACTTCTACTTGATTGGAAGGAAGCTGAACTTGATGCTAGAGCTAGTGCCTTGATTGAAATAGCTCTTGGCTATGACATTCCTGACATCAATTATTTGGCTCGAGAAGGCAAAATTGACATGGAGACCATTCTTTTCTATCGAAAACTTGCCGCTCAAGTAGTGCAGGAGCCAGAAGACAACACCATGCCCAACATTAGTGGTGTAAGTGACGATGACACCAATGATGGTGAAGACAATGATCATGCACCAGAAAGTGAGTTGGAAAAGAGACTATCTAACTACTTTGCATGAAGCTCCTTGGAGAATTTGGAGCTAGAAATTTATTCTTGGGCACCATTCAAAGTCACCACAACTATGACCGTTGATGACATAGTCAAAAAGGGCATAGAGTATTGGAAAGCTGAAATTTTGCTTGAAACAGCATTCTTGAAAGAAAGACATGCCAACTTCAAGAAGAAAGAAGCTGAGCATCTCGAAGAAGCAAATCACCTTTCCGATGAGCGAAGCAAGATTGATAAAAATGCCGCTCATATTCTTGCACTTATCACTCGCAAATGGGCAAGTGACTTTGACAACCTCTCTATGAATTTCAGCTCATATGAGGATATCATGGAAGATGGTGAAAATGTTGCCACTCCAGAAGATGATGAACTTGAGGCTAACTTGGCCAAAGATGCCAACCGCAATGGTGAAAATGATACTATGTGTAGACACCCATTTTTGTCCATATCTTTTTAATTTAAATCAATTTATTCCTTGATTAGCATTAGGATCACCTAGGGGGATTTTGGGTCATTTGCATGTTCAGGGGTATTTTAGTCATTTTTCACACACAAGGGGCATTTTGGTCATTTTAAGCTCACTTTTAGTTAGAATAGCTAATTCATCTCTTAGTCATCCAGATTGCATTTGAAAAAACCAAAAAAATCTTAATGTGCACTTTTGGCATTTTCACATATATTTATAGTTTAGCTTCATTTAGTAATTTCGCGTTTGTTGCATTTTAATCATATAGGTTAAGCCCGTTTAGTAATGGGTCTAGTTTTCAATTGGCATTTCATATCCAGTTTATTCTCATGTTCCCTTTAATTATACCATTCATATGCATTTTCTTACATTAATCACATTGGTCATATTGTTCATTTCTCATTGAGCATACTCATTTTTTTTATCATGTCATTTTGTTTACAAGTCATGTGTATGCATTCGAGTTAAATTGGGAGCTTAAATTAGATCAAGTCCTTTTCTTTTCTTTTTACTCATGATATGAAAGCAATTGATCCTCTTAAATTCCCAAAAATAAAAAGTACATAGTCCCAAGGCCACATGGATCACAAAGTGCAACTATTCAAAAAGAAAGGATTTGGTAATTTTGTTTGAAAGTACAAAATTTACAAAGAAAACAAAAAAGCCTTCTTGGATTACATCTTGTGGAAATTCTGTTGTCTCAAGGTCCCCTTGCCTAGAGTCTTGTGTCCTTGGAGTTTAGCTTCTTGCCAAGAGAAGTTGAATAACCTGCAGCAAACTAAGAAACCAAATACAGCATGCAGCACCAGTTTATGCATAAAAAATATATCCCCAGGCTTAGGACATAAACACCATTAATTGGTGAATATGCCATGACGCAGGCACTCAAATCCAAACAGCAACAAGTCAATGGCATGTGAAAAGAGTCAGCACGAATCATCAGACATCACACAAAAAACAGCAGGGAATGTAACAAGGAATGGAAAGCACAAAACAGTGAAGAGCTATAATTACAGCAAACATGCAAGGATGGATCGAAATAAGCCTGGGGAAAGTTTGTTTGTAGGCTTTAGGGATTGAAAGGGCCAAGATTGAATTCAAGGCCTCATCATCCCATCAAAGCCATGAGGAGATGAATGCATGCAGGAAAACTGGATTATAAGTTACTAAGTCAGGCTGACAGCGAAAGCAAGGAAAACAAAGGAGATCATAATGCAGAAGCAGCAAGCAGTCTCGAGAATCTAGAAGTAGAGGTACAAAGTTTAGGTGTACATTCAGCATCACATAAACACAAAAGCAGTGCCACTGTTTTCATGATTCAAAGCATCCCAAAATAGTGAGATATAACAAAACAAGTGCAAGTGGATGGCCAATTCAGCTAACCTGCATGAACAGGTTCAATTGCAGTAATATGATACCACAAGCATGACAAGCAGATAAGAGCATGAATTAACCAAGGCAGCAAGGTTCTGAAACATTCAAGTTTGCAAGCAAGGTCATTCATCATTTCATTAACCTGCAATTTCAGCAAGAAACGAAGGCAATAGACAGCGAATCAAGACAACAAAACAACGTTACAATAGTCAAGGCACTCATCAACAGCAAGCTCAAGCTCACAAGATTCGCATCAAAACAGAGCACAGTCAAGGGAAGAGCTTTCATATTCTCTAGATGGCAACAAACAGGGCCTTTCACAATCAACAAAACATGGAATAGTTTCATTTATCAAGCAATCAGAGGCAATTAAAAGGCAGTAACACAATAGCAAAGCTATACAAAATTCAGCCCTAAAACCGCAATCAACCGGTTGACTCAGCCGGGTAAACGCAAAGACCAGTATGCATATGAGAGTTAAAAGTCAACAAAAGTCATCAAATTACAAGCCAACAAAGGATACGCATAGGGCATGTCATAGCGGGGAAATCACAGTAGGATAGGAGATATACCTGAATTACAGAATCCTTGTGGTAATTCCAGCTCACCACACACGTGCACAACAATCTTCACCTGCTCACAAAGAAACAAAAAATGTTAAGGGAGTCAGTTAACGAGAAAAAGGGGATTCGGGGCTGAATACAGGGAGAAGGGAAAAGAATCAAAGAAGAAAATTCTTTCCACACACTTCCCACACACAATAATACATAGAAAAATTCAACACACATTCTCCTCTCTGCAGACTCTCATCTACCCACCTCTTCATTTTTTTTTTCTTTTTTCTTCTTCTGGATTCCATTGGAAAAACACACAGTCTCCCTCTCCTTTATTCAAAAAAACACACAAGAAAAATACAACAACACACACAGAAAAAAAAAGCTCTCACCCTTGGAAGATTTCTCTAGACTCTCTCTCATTTTTTTCTCTCTCCTCACACACTAGACAACACTACACTCTTAACACTCCATACAGAGGGATCTCACCTCTCGACTACCCCGCTCTCATCGAAAAACTCTGGGGACACTGGGATCTTCCTTCCTTCTCTGTTCCATTTGAAAACACACAAGGAAAAACTTTACACAGAACACTCGTCTTCCCTCTCAACTCTGACCCAAAAAAATGACCACGCACACATATTAAACCACACTTACTCTCATCTTTGCACTAAATTCTCAAAAAGAAAGAAATACATATCACAGGGCCAAGCCGAGTCAACGGTGAGCTTGAGAGATCAGAGGCTCCAAGGTTTGGCTCGGGTTAGGTTTATTTGAGGGTTCCTGCGGCTGAATCCGAGAGAGTTGAGGCCAGATCTGGGCTGGGAACGTCGATGGAAGCAGATCGGAGGCTCCAAGTTTTGGTTCGGGTTAGGTTTCTTTGAGGGTTCCTGCGGCTGAATCAAAGAGTCAAGGCCGGATCTGGGCTGGAGACGTCGAGGGGAGCAAACCTCGAGTTTGTGGGCTTCATCCGAGGTCGGAGAAGTTGTTTTCGCCGTGGGGCATGGTGGCAGCGATGGTTGGAGCTTTGAGAGGCGGCGACTAGGGTTAGGCTTTTCTAAGGAAGAAGATGATGTGTTGGTATTTATACCAACCATCTAATTAAGGTAAAATTCTAACCCTTTTTCAATTAGGACCTTAATTTTATTCAATTAAATCCTATTGGTTCCAAATTAATTCACATAAAACCTGAAATTTATTTCTGTTTGCAATTTTGTCCATGATTTAGGGTAATGCTTATTTATTGATTCAATTTTGACCCTGATTTAGGATTTTATTTCTGATTTATGCGGCCTAGTCCCTGATTTAAATCAATTTCCTGATTAAATGCAATTTGGTCCCTGTTTTAGGATTTTATTTATTCTTGATGCAATTAAATCCCTGATTTTAGGAATTGATGCTATAATTGTGCAATTGGGTGCCTAATTTACATTATGGACATTTAATTTATGCTATTTGATTCCTGAACTTTGCTAATTGTTTACTTTATATGCAGAAAGGTCTCCAGTTTATCCAATTCGACCTTTAGCTTTTTAATTTCTTTTAGTTTATTTGCTAATTCAATTATATTTGGGCTTGTAATTAATTTAAGTTAGTTTGATAATTAGTAGATAAAGACATGCATGCCATATCTATTTTCGGTTATTATAGTTGTTTGCATTTCATGCCACCATTATAAGCTCCGATTAATAAAGAGGCGTTTAACTATGACGGGCAAATCTCGGGTAAAGGTGCATGAGCACGACCTCTTGAGATTTCGCCCCGAGATTGAATGGTCTTTACGAATATCCCCGGAGGGCCGGGCTAGGTTCGTGAAAGCCAATTCAAGTAAACTCATTTTTATTAATCAACTAATAAACCAGATTTCGCATTCATCATTTCATACATGGATTAATTAATATTTAGGTCAAATTTGAAGAAAAAAATGAAAAAGAAGAAAAGAAAAAATGAAAAATGTAAAAATGTAAAAATCAGAAAATTAAAAGATGTAATAAAATGTGTTTTCAAAAATTGTTTTTTTCTCAAATATGTTCTCTTATTTTCAAAAAAATTAAGAAAAGGTAATTCAAGAGAATTTTTAAGGTAACATGTTTTCAAAAAGAATGTTTTTTTCTAATTAAGTATTTCCAAAAGAGGATTTTGGAAAGTGATAAAATTAATCAAGTTTTGAAAAAAAAATCTAAAATGAAAGAAAGGTTTTGACACAACATTTTTTAAAATCTCTTCCCGGTATGGAAGATTCAACAAGAGAACAAACAGTAAAAGAGAGTCGAAAGAGGAATTAATCGACGGTCGTTCGATTATATTCTTCAAAACTCTCGACATTTAAACTTGTTTTGAAAAATGATTTTTCTTTTTCCTTTATAACGTTTTCTATTAATAATCAAGATTAAGGTAAAAGCAACCATTTTATTTCAGACTCACTAGATTAGTTAGACTAGAGGTACCGTCATTTGACGGGCATTTGGGGGTGCTGATCCTTCCCCAAATGTAACAGACTCCCGAACCTAGATATAGGTTGTAAGACCGGACTTTAAGTTTAGTGGGTCCATTGCCGAGCTTTGGATTTAACTAGGCTTAGGAGGTCATTAGGTGACTAATCACACCTTAGAATTTTGATTAGTGGCGACTCCTTTTCCAAGTCGTTTCGGCAGGGTTCCCCAGACCCGAACGTTTTGACACTATGAGTGAAAATGATACCATGCAAGCAGAGGAATTCAATGAGAAATCTGAAAATTCCATTGTCTTTGGTCAATTCACCGTAGATCTTCTTTGCAAGGTACTCATTTTACCTTGCACCTTTGCAGCTAAGACACAAGAAAAAGTGGATCTCAATGAACCACTCCCACTTGGGAATGACGATGACACCATTCAACTACCTCACAAGGAAGATGTTGCACACTCGGGGGGCAACATTAATGGCACTAAAGCCATAGTTTTCACCAAGCCAGATGAGCAAGCCACTTTTCACATCAAACCTTTGTATATCAAAGCGCATATTGATGGTGAATAGAGTTTTAGTTGATAATGGTGCTACAGTTAATCTTTTGCCACATTCTTCATTAAAGAAGCTTGGCAAATGCGTTAATGACTTGATCAAGTCCAATGTCACTGTTAGTGATTTTTCTGGCGCTATCAAAGAAACAATGGGAATCTTACCCACAATGGAAGAAAAAGGAGTTCCAGCACTTGTTCCAATAGCAAGACATTGCAGCCAACAGAGTGCCATCATATTGGAACTCAAATTTGGAAAGCTGAACAAAGGTTAACAAGTCTTGATCCTTTAATTGCTTCCTATGATGCAGTACAATTCTATCAACCCATTCAGGCCACCCTTTTGAACCAGTTGGCCAAGATGGAGGTTTGGTAAACTACTATTCCAATTGCGATCCTTCATATGGAATGGAAGCTGCGCACCTTGATGTAGAGGAAAATATTGGCTCACTTCCTTGGAGGGTTTGCCAATGAATGAATTGGAAATGAAGTCACCATGGTATTCCATTCTATCACGGGAAATTGACAGTGCATATTCAAGTTCATCCAACGAATTTTCATGAGGTTTCTGTTTGTCCTTGGTTGCTGCACCACCCTTTGTGTTAACTTCTGCACCCAACATGAAGGAAATTTTGTTAGAATTCTTAATAAATAACAAGTTTGGTGCATGGTACAAAAATTGCAGCCCTCATAGTGCAAAATTGAGAATGATGTGCGGCAAACAAAATGCTAGGGTTCATATACCCTTTGTTGCATGAGATAAAAAATAATGGCCTAATTATTCTATTCGGCCAACATGCAAAATTTTGATTTTAAAGCAAAATCGAATCTGCCACATTACTTTACAAAATAGTAAACAGATATATTGTGGCAATTTTATAACAATGGTGCGAAAATCCTAAGCTTAGTGTGATTGCACCATGAGAAGCAAAAAATTCTAGGGTTATAGGCCTTAATCGCATGAAATTGAGTACTATGGCTTAAAATTCTTTATTTGGCCATCATGCAAAATTTGATGCTTTAATCAAAACAGTTTCTGCCACCTTTGATTTTCGGAACAATAAAGCTAATTTTTGTGGCAATTTTGCAAACAATGGTGCAAGGATCTCGAATTTGTGTAATTGCATCATGAAGGAAAATTCAATTCGGCTAGGGTATGATTTCCCTAAGCCGACTAGTGCAACAATTTTGGCACCAATTGAATGCCAATTTGCCTAGAAAAATTAACAAATATTTTGCAAGATTAAGTGGTTTATCCAAGCCAATTAATTTCGAAAAATTGGAACAATAATTGGATAAGAAACTACCTTGTATGATTTGTGATTTCTCTTGTATCACCATGGACTTCAATTTTGGTTGATTGGAGGATGGTGCAATGGTTTGATTTCGAGCAGAGGAACTTGAAACAACATGCTTCCCTTTGGAAGAAGACTTAGCAGCATCATCACGAGAATTCTCCTTGGCCGAATGGGACTTGATGCCTCGGTTATGGCTAGTATTGCCATCCGATGGCTTGGTTTCCTTTGGGGCCATGATGATGTCGATGAGGCAAAGTTTGGAGGAAGAGAGAAATTGCGATGGGAGCAGCAAGGGAGGTCGACGTCGATATAAGCCAAAGAGAGGAAAGAATTTTCAGCAAAAAGAGATTAAGAGCAAAGAAAACTCTATTAATCTTAATTCTTAAATAAAGAATAAAGATTAGGGGGGCATTGTTTATACCATGATTTACACCAGTGTGATCAAGTAATTGCTCATAATGGATGGCCAAGATTCAATCTCTTAAGTCTTATGAATGGCTGAATTTAATCCGTCTTAGGCCAAATTCAACTAGGAAAATAGTTGAAGTTTGATATTATTTCCTTAATTATTCTTAAATTAATTATGGAAATTGGAGAAATTAAGGAAATTAAGTATTTTTATTTGAAAATACATTGAGGCCGCCCCATTTACTATCTAAATTGGGTCAGGCCCGCCATGCTCTCAAAATTGGATTCAAGCCACCCAGGTTAAACTTTTCATAGTTTTTCAATCAAGGACAAGGGAATTAGGGCTTAGAAATCGAAGATGAAGATGAACGAATTTGGAGTTATGTCCTTTATTAAAGTTGTTCAGAATATCATGACGAACACTTAGTCCAAATTTCAGCTCATTCCGAGTTCGGAAGTAACTTTTGCATTTTTTGCAATTAAGGACAGAATCCAATCCTGGGACAATTTTTGCATGGCGATTTCACCATTGGCATAAAATCTTAGTTTTCATGCAATATTGATGCTATATGGAGAAATTGAGCCATGTTCGACCATTTTCGTAACTTTTCACTTTTATTCAGTTAAGGACAATGTGGCTATTTGACCTCGGGTTAAGCCATTGCCTTAATCGACTTCTCATGATTTTGTTATATGATCTTAGTGACATGATATTTAGCCTAATTCCATGTCCAATTGATCAAGTTTAAAGTTTTGTGGCAATTGGAGTCAGTTTCAGCACCATTTGGCCACTCCGCACTTGGTTTTCCACCCCTGCTTGCTGCACCGAGACTTTGGGAGCCAATTAATTCTGAAATTCAGCATTTAATTCAGCAAATTATCACATGGCAAAGTCAAAAACGTGATAGACTCTATCTTGGCTGATTTTGTTGAATTTTCCTTGATTTAAGGGATTTAAAATTAGGATTTAAATCAGAAGATCAAGATGAATCAAGAGGGAGTTAATCTGGACCGGCGGAATGCAACAAACCCTAGCAAGCCGCCCCCTATATAAAGAGAGCAGCCTCCAACGTTTTAAAGGGTCCAGCACCACCTCCAGCTCCAGCAGCCTCTTCAAAAAACCTCTCCAACGAGTAAACAACAAACAATCAAGCTCTGTGCTTTCAATCTTTCAACTTTCAAGCCCTGTGCTTTCATTTTCCTCTGTGAATCAAGTTCTACACTTGATATTTATTTTATTAATCTTGTCAAGCTGTTCTTACAAGTTTCTTCTTGTATTTACATGCTTGTTGCTTTCAACACAACAACTCCTTGTTATTTCTCTCATTTGAATCAAGAAAATATCCTTTTTATAACAATCTTTTGTTTTCTGAGTCTGGAATCAATGATTTAAACATGTTTATGTGACTTTGATTCAAGATCTACAACTCGTTTGATTACTTTTATGTTGCTGCACTCAAAGCAAATCTTTCATTTTCACTGCACTCTTTATTTAGTTTTTGCAACAAAATGAATATTTATTTTCCTCGCATCCTTTTATCAATTTCTGGACAAAATTGATTGGCACGATCGGTACCCTTTCACCAAGATCTCCAAAGAGATTTTTTGGCGCGAACAATTATATTATCCATTATCCATTCTTTTAGAGGTAAGTAATGTCACATTCAAACCTTTATGAAGCCATTGGAGCTCTTTGTGAATTGAGAAAGCTCTTTATGTAATTATTAGATATAATATGTTATTTTTTTTAGCAAATAAAAACAATCCCTTATAGCATTACATTTTAAACATTAGCAGTAGATTAATACACTAAATAAATAATAAAAGAAAAACAGAGTCCGCGCGGTGAAGCGCATGGGATATAAACTAGTTGAATTAAGTTATACTTTGTTTTGAAGTCATGTAGAGTGTTTCAATTCTTCTTTAGGGAAAGGGTTTTTTGGATTTTAAGTAAAATTATGCAACGAAACAACCACTTAAGTGGTTCATAACCTAATAGAGTCTGTTCTTAGTGGTGTTATCATGTTATGTTACAAAGGGGTTAAGGTGTTTGAGGAAATTTGCAAATGGAGGTTGATTGAGGGTCCATTCATCGTGATGTTGATTTTAAACTTTGTTCTACCTGGGAACATGTTTGTTTGGATTGGGCAGGTAGTGCGGTTGAGAACATTCTAGGTAATTGATAGGATTTATTCTTGGTTATGGTTGTGCCATATTAAAGTTTCTACTGAATTTTTGTTGTGGGCTAGAAAATTTGACACGGATTTTGGAAGGCCATTTCATTATGTGGAGATATCTACACTTTTTTGATCAGTGAGTCTTGCTATAACTTTATTCTTATTGCTACCAGGTTTAGCATAAGTCATAAGAAGACCTAATGTAGCTTGCTATTTTTGTGGATGACAGTGCGCGTGATGACATTCTTGACATGTATTTGGTGAGTTTGAGGATTCGTTAACTTTGTTGTTAGTGTCAATTTGATTTCTGCAGATTGCAAGTAGTTAATTTTGGATTTAATTCACAGGTGAGGTCTCTAGTTGAAGACGTAAGGGATGTACGAATTCATAAAGCTGAGACTAGTTTGGAGAAGTTCAGTGGGACATCTGCAGTGAAAATACGCTCTTTTGCCAAAATTTTGAATTGTTGATCGATACTTATTACCATAAAGTGTCATTGAATAAAAAATGAAATGATTGTTATGTTATGAAATAAAAAAGCAATTTGTACATGTTTTTAGTCAAATATAATCTACATTAGTAAGGGTAGTCTTCTTTTTAATCTTATGATCCTTATTTAGTGTTGCGTGTATGCATGTATGGGTGCAAAGGAAGAAATGAACCAACTTAAGTAAGATTTAAATAATTTTCTATTTTCCCACTTTTCTTATGAGCAAAAAGCTGCAAATTTCTGAATTATTTGTTTCTTTTGGACTCACTGAACTTCTAGAAAAACTTAAATGAGATTTGAATGGGAAAGGACTTGCTTCCCCTCGATGATTTGGTGTCGAGAAATGTTTGCAGTCACTTAAAAATAACAAGGTAGTTCCCGCGCTCGCTACGCTTCGCGGGTGATCTAATATTATCTATAGTATTTAGATAAAATCATGTATAATTAAAAGATTAAATGGATGCTTTATACATTGATTGTATACATTGATTGTGAGGGAGTTTAATACAACATGAATTATAAATTGAGGAAAGGTTAAAAGATGGTTTCATTTGGTCAATGAAGAAATTTTTGATGTGATGATAAGTTAGTATATGAGTAGATAGATTGATATTTCAATGTCTAATACCTCAATTCTCATGGATTATTAATTTTTAAATTGTGTTCCATGCTTCTTAGGTTGGAAGCCATTGACTGAGTTATTAATACATTAATACATATATAAGGACACAGACAAAAGAAGTCATCTAATTAATAGATAATAATGATAAAAAATTCTTCAATAATAGATAATTTAATCAACCTAATATTTAAAGATTAATTCTCCTAAATTCTAGATTTTTTCTTTTGGAGCAAAAACTGAGAAATTTCAATATCTCATTAATTAATCTAGTCTAGAACAAAAACAACCATGAAATGAGACTATAAATTTAATTGATCCAACGACAGCCCCAAACATCAAGAGCCAAAAAATAAGCAAGGGCCAACCCAAATTTCTTTTGTCCGGTCCAACCCAATACATACTTAAATAATTCATCAGAATTTTACATAATTCATTTAAACCTGTTTTATTTTTCCTTCTTCTTTTTAGTTTTTAGTGAAAGTTATTAAAATTTTTTTTATATACATCTTTTTTTTTCATAGAACCATAAGAAATGGATAGATCATAGATTACCCATTCTAAGTAGTAGGTACACCTTTTTTTTCTCAAAACATTTTCGTAAGATTTATTTTTTAACTTATTTTCCTCCATAAAATGGTGGAACACAAACAAATAACCCTGCAAATTGATAACCTTTTATCTTTCTTTCTGGAAATTGCAAGCTAGAAAAAAGCAAGTAACAGCATCATTGAATTGTTAAGGGGAAACAAAAGGGACCAATATATCCAATGGCAACAGCTCAAACAACACGGTCCAAATGAGCTATATTGCCTATTAGCCAATACCATCTTCAACTAAAGAGATGATTAACCTTCCATCCTTCTTTCTGGAAATTGAAAGCTAGAAAAACATAATAAGTAACAGCATCACTAAATTGTAAAGAGGCAACAAAAAGGGTCAATATATCCAGTGGCAACAGCTCCAAAAATAGGGGTCCAAATGAGATATGTTGCCCATTAGCCAATAGTGATACATTCTTGAACTGAAGATATGTTTAAAAGCATTTACCTAGTTCTTCTGTTACTTCTAAACCTAAAGTTCTTAATTAGTTTATATAGATATTCCATAGATATGTACCACCTTCTCACTTGGCAAAACAATCAGCATCCAATCCAAGACTTGCATGGGGAAGCTCAAGACTCCTCAATCTCAACGCCTAAATTTCATCATCTGGTAGGAAAACTGAATCATTCTCTACAACATACTGCATCAAGAAAAAGTTCTTTTAAATATTTAATTAAACAAAAGGTGAAGGGATGTCAAGCTGAGAAGGCATAATGTTGCCATTCCACCACAATGCTAAGCTTCATAAGCCATAGACTATACTGTTAAATGAACAAAATTCATGCAATAAATTGCAATACATAGTGATTGGAATGGTTTCAAAGAAGAAATATAAAGGTTGTCAATAAGCAGAAAACATGGAAATCTACCAACTTTGAAATTGGATGTAAACAGACCAGAAAAGTAGCATGAAGTCTGATAAATGAAGCATGATATGCATTTTAATTTTTAACTACTTAAGCATGTGACGACGACATCATTTCTAAATAGCTTATATATGTCTTCATACGATTAACTTAATTGTCCAGCTTCTGCATTGCCTTTTCCAATTTCATTAATGAGTTGTTTTCATTGTTATAGCAATTGGTGGCAAAGGACTTGAGGCATGTTCCTCAAGATCCTGCAACCAAAATGAGGCAAGGCATATTAAAGGGGAAGCTCAGAGACAATCATAAGCAAAGGGAGGAAACATTTAGAGGGCTGGTAAACAAAATGATCAAAACAAACTATAGGTTCCAATTACTATGACAAAATCTGAAAGCAAGGCAGGAAGGAAGAGCATGGAAGATATAGAAAGAGATATTGATAAAGGAATGGAAGAAAAGAGAGTACAGGTTGGAAACACAATGGTATTACCTCTTCAGAGGCTTTAGGTTCTTGTGAAGCTTCACTCTGAGACAAAATATGAGAGCCAAGACAAAAAGAAAAGGCATGAGACATGAATGCCATATATACTAACAGAAGCATGGATTTCCAAAGCACATACCATTTAAATGGTTCATAGACAAAACAGGAGTAAACAAAATATAGCTTCTAACGACAAAGAGAAAACCTCTTCAGAAGCTTCAAACTGAGACAGAATCTGAGAAGCAAGATAATGAGTAAGAGTTTTAGAGGTACAAAAAAACATAGATTTCCAAAGCACAAAGCATTTAAATGGTTCATAAACAAAACAGGGGTAAACAAAATGAAGCTTCTAAGGATAAAGACAAAACCTGAGCAGAAGCTTCAACCTGAGATAGAATCTCAGAAGCAAGATAAAGAGTAAGAGTTTTGGAGATCAATGGAATATATACAAAAAAATGCAGTTCTGAGCCATGGAACATTTAAATGCCTGATAAACAGAAAGGGGGGAAATATAGTAAAATGAAATGTCAGCAAACTGAGAACCACTAACCTTCACATCCACAACTTCCTTAATCGCAGCTATGAGTTTAATTTGATCAGCTTCTTTATTTTCTTCAAAAAAGTCTCTTGATCATAAACGTCCCCTGCATGCTAAATTACCAATACACAAAAGATTAAGAATATGAAGTACAATAATAGTCAAAAGTTGCAGTAGTATCGAGCAAATTAGCTTTAGTCTTAATTTGCTACGCAAGTGTCACTGTTGGAACCTGATGATTTGAGCACATATATGGATTTTAGAAGCATTTTATCACAAAAGTCAAGGACATGAGAATTTGCAACATGATAAAGTGATAGTGCATCAAAGTGGCTTATAGGCTCTAGCATAACAACATCCTACTATTGGTAGAAGGACTAAACTTGGCAAAAAAGGGTATAAATAAAATTGTGACTCACCTTGAATTTTTCAGTCTAGAATACCATTTCCATCAATATATACTTGCATCCATAGATTTTTTGTCTCCTTGAAACCTAGTATGTGAGAAAGACCAATTAAATTAACCTGTAGAAGGTTCAAAACGGTGAGAATTTTCCCTTTCCCTTATCATTACATAAAGGAAGAGAATGAAAAGTATATGTCTAAGTGCTGCACAAAAAACTGAATAAGTTATATATGGCTGCGACAGCCCTTAGAAAGGCAAAGCCATCACTTGATTCCTCAATATATCAATAAGCATAAAAGATGGGTTCTTAATTAATTGAGTCTATTACATGATTCCTCAATATGTTCCAACAATGGTAAAGTATGAAATACAGGTGCTATACTGCTTGTAAGCTAAAAAATTTCATCACTTGCAGCTTACAATAATTGCAATAAGTAAGAAAACAAATAATTCAGGATCAAAGAGACTTTTATCAGATTGACTGTACCTCAAAAGTTGGTTATATATTCAGCTGACATATCACAAAATTAAAATCATAAGGTTCAACATATTCCAAACCCGAGAAAATGGTAATTACAGTAGCAAAGTAAAGTTTCCATTAATCACCTCTGTATTTTCATCAGTAGCCATGGAAGCTGCTACTGCAGATGGATGATTTAGGCAAAAGCTAATACATTGACAGCCATGGTGACGACTTTGAAGCTCAAATCAACGAAAGGCAAAATGTAAAACAGATATTAGAAAAACCCATTCAATCCCTAAATCCCCAAACAATGTATAAATAAATCATAAATCAAAAAAAAAATTACCGATTCTTCTGAGGAGAACTTGCATTGCTATCAAGCTCTGTAAGACCAATTTCAATACTTGAGAACAAAGAGAAGAAAAAAAAGGAAATAAAAAGACCCAAATGAAAACGAAATCAAAAGGAACGAAAGGATTAAAATAACCAAGAAACAGGGCGATAGGAAACATTTAGAAAAAGAAGGAAAGGAAACAAACTAAGGAATCCGAGTAAATACCAATAAAGGAGAAGATGAAAGGAACCTGCAAGGCAAAAGGAAAAAAAAAAACAAAATGAAAGAGCAGGAAAAAGGGAAGAAGAAGAAGCAGAAGAAAGCATAAGAACAGAAACGGGAATAAAATGGGTTACAAAAAAAAGGAATGGACAGAAATTATAGGCAACCCGAGAGAAGCCTCTAGAACTACCGGGAATGAAAAAAAAATCTGGAACCTATTCATTCGCATGCAAACCAAACCCATCAGCAATGAATGAGACAACAAAGAATTGATCGTGAAAGAGCGTTCAAAATCCTAGAAGCTTTAAAGGATCCCGATGTCAGAGTTATCGGATTGCATGGTCTCCCTGGCGTGGGAAAAACCATGATTGGTAATGTTGTTGGCAAGAAAGCTTGGGACCAGCAAATCTTCGATGAGGTTGTGATTACGGCCATATCACATAGTCCAAACATAACGGAGATTCAAGAAGACATCGCAGACCAATTAGGTCTGAAATTTGACAATGTTGAGAAAAATAGTGGAAGAGCAGTGTTGCTGAGTCAGAGATTGGGCGGTGGCGGTGACGGTGGCAAGAAAACTTTTGTAATTTTAGACGACATTTGGGATATGATTGATTTAGAAGATATTGGCATTTCATTCAACAATGGTGTGAAAGCAGGATCTATCGTTAGTGGGAGTTATTCTATGGATACTGGTAGTAGAAGCAAAATGTTGCTTATCTTTAGAAGATAAGATGTCCTGGACCAGATGGACTCTGGAATTAGATTCGAGTGTGATATTTTATCTGAAACAAAAGCCATGGAGTTGTTTTCAAGCATTGTGGGATCTGCAGTTGTTAATGATCATGGATACAGTACTCTAACTAAGAAACTTTTAGAAAAGTGTGGAGGGTTACCAGTTGCTATTTCAACAATTGCCAAGGCATTGAAGAATACCAGACCTGAGGTATGGCAGGATGCCTTAACTGAACTAAAAAGGTTTAATCCAACAAATATTGACCGAATGGAGTTGGTGTATGCCATCATAGAGTTCAGTTACAAATACTTAAGGAGTGAGAAAGCACAGACATTATTGGAACACTGTTCCCTGGCTGGTGAAGCTTTCAATATTAACTTGTCTTACTTAGTAAGATATGGTATTGGTCTGGATTTGATTAAAGATGTTTTCACCCTGGAGGAAGCCAGAATCAGAGTGAGTGCATTGGTTAATAAGCTCGGAGCTTGTAGTTTGATACTCAGCAGCAACAATGATGACACAGTGAAAATGCACGAACTTATTCGTGATGTTTACCTTTCCATCTTGTCAAAAGAGAAAAGGATGATTGTTATACATGATGGCACTATACAAGAGTTAAGGCGTGCAGGAAAACTTGATAGCTTCACTGCTATTTCAGTACAATACAATGATGTTGATAAGCTTTCGAAGGTGTTAAAATGTCCGAATCTTAAGCTGTTGTTGCTGATTTTTGAAGACAACATTCGGTTAGAGGTTCCTGACACATTTTTCGAAAGAACGAATGATCTTCAGGTGCTGCATTTTATTGGTATACGTTTTCCATCCTTACCATCATCATTTGCTTCCCTTACGAATCTTAGAAGTTTGTGTTTCGATAATTGTGAACTGGATTCAATAGCTAGTATTTCAAACTTCAAGAAACTATACATTCTTAGCTTCAATGGTTCTAAATTAATGCAATTGCCCAATTTCATTGGGCAATTGACTGAGCTAAGATGCTTGGACTTAAGTGACTATTCCAAACTCGAGGTAATTCCAGCAAATACTTTATCAGAGTTATCTTCTTTAGAAGAATTGCTTATGGGAAATAGTTTTGATCGTTGGGATTTGGAGGGAAATGTTAGCCTTAAATGGTTGATAAATCTGAAAAGCTTGGCCACTCTACATATTAGGGTTACTGATGAATACAACCTTCCAAAAGATGTATTCCCCGAGACTTTGAAAAGATTTCGAATTTTCATAGGATTCCCCTGGGATTGGTTGAATCTACACGAGTGCTCAAGAACCTTGAAGCTCAAATTAAATGCAAGGATTAATTTGGATAGTGGGGTTAGGACATTGATAAGGAATGCTGAAGAGTTGTTTGTGGATTAGCTGGAAGGATCCCTTGAGGCTTTGGAATTATTCAAGGTCATCATCACCACCTTTTATATATTGTAGACACCCATTTTTAGCTCATACCCTTTAAATTAGAATAAATTGATTCTTAATTTACATTAAGGTCATCTAGGGGCATTTTGGTCATGTTAGTCCATTGCTAGTTTAAATTAGTATGCTCATTTTAGCATTTAGCATTGGGTAGATTGCACTCCAAATTAAAAAGAGGTCCAAAATTTTGCATCTTAGCTTTTGTATTGATTTAGCTCTTATATTGGTTAATAATTTGAATCTAGCATCTTAGCCTTTTATTTTACTATAAAATTATCTTGGAAAAACCAACTTGCGCCATACTAATTGGGCTGGTAGAAATAGCTGGTAGAAATAGAATTTGCATTGGCTAGATTTGATTGCATACATCATAGTTTTATTTGAGTAATAGTCAATGGTAGATTGCACACATCATAGTGCTTCATCTGGTCTTCGCATGACACATTCCATTTGTATAAATAAAATTTGCACTTCCTAAAAAATACCCGCAGATTTCATTGTTCCTAAAAAATACAAAAAAATGGAAATTGGAAAATTAAAAAAGAGAGGCAGTTTTACTTACATTTCGTTCCTTATGTCTAAGATTGCATAGATGCCTTTTTTCCCTACATTTACATTTTTACATAGTTTCATAAATACAAAAAAAGAACAAAAAACTGCCCATTTCCTTCTTCAACTGCAATGTTTTATTTCCACATGTCATTTGTTCCCTATGGAACTTTACTCATAATCGTGCCTCACTTTCCTCACCCTTTCCAAGCTTTCAAATTGAAGCTCTTGGCGGGCATGCAGTTTATTCTTATCAGATCATGGCCACGGTCGCATTAAGATCACTTGCTCCTATTGGTCTTGACCAAGAGATGAGGATTCTTGTCCAATGAGCTTGACATGAAACCTGAAGAAGTCAAGTGATAAAGTCATCTACGATAGCAAATCAGAGTTGGAAGATTTGAAAGGAAGATTTTAGCTCAACTGGGAATCACTTCTCCACTAATTGCAACGAAGAAAAAACAAGACAATGCAAGCTTACTCACAAGTCTGAGTTGGTAGCATTGTGACGGTGAAACAACAAGGCAGCAAGCAACACAAAAACAGAACACCCTTTTGCATCATTCCAATTCGGCAGCATATACACTTGCATTTTAATTACATTGGCCACAATCATCCACTCATAAATCTCAGTTGCATTTGCCTTTACTACTTGCTCGCATATAACAATCAATTTGCCTCCAACTCATGGCATTTCATACATTCAAAACAGCTCATTTGCAAACAAAGTCACCCAAGACAGTAGGCATCAATGATCATGTCAGCATAATGTCATTGCATTTCAAAAATGAAAAAACAAAACAACAAAACAAAAAAAAAAACAAAAAAACAGAGCATGTTGTTAAGTAAATTTCAGCAAGCCAAAGGAATTTTCCTTATGTATTTCAGCATGGCAGTAAGCAATTGAAACATACGTTTCATCTAACATTAGAATCCAGAAAATCAAAAGAGACATCATTTTCTTTCTACAATTCAGAACATTACATCAATTGCGATGTGCATCTCTTAGTCTATAAATATGCTTGCATTACATTCATCTTCGTTGCTTTTACAATAACCATATTGCACACAAAACACACATGGCGGTCCCATAATCACAACACTAGCAGTCTTAAGTTAGCTCCACTTAGATAGGTTGCATATTAGCACACATTGCACACTTTCACACATGCACACACAATAGTCTATTTCATTCAATAAAGCAAAATACCATGAGCTAAAAAGTAGAGCACAAGACAAACCAACGAACCCGAGGGTTTTGGAAAAGAGAGGGAACTTGATAAGTGTAATAATTTACACTATTTGGACCTCATTTAGATTATATTTTGAGTACTTAAATTGCACTTTCTATTGCTTTTTATGATAATTTCTCACATTTTGTGTTTTTGAGCTTGTAGGTTAATTTGGAGTGATTTTAGGGAGAAAATTGTAACTTTCAATCCGGAGATCCGTTCGAGTCAATTCAAGTGCCCGTGGAAAGAGGATTCAAAGCTCTACAACTTTCATCAAGGACTTGGAAGCTAATTTGGACTTGAAAAGAGTGAAAACGTTGAAGAAAGTTGAAGATCGGCGAAATCCTGACGAACTCCAAGTTGGGGCCAACTTACCCCTCAAGTTGGGGCCAGGTTGAAACCCTGAAGTTTGCGCAACCTTTCTGTCCTAAGTTGGGGCCGGATTGACCCCCAAGCTGGTCCCAAGTTAGGCCTGACGGAAATTTTCCTAGTTTTTCCAGAATTTTCGATTTTGCCCCTGATTAATCCAAATTACTTTAGGACTTTTTGTATCCCTATAAATACAGACTTTTAGGATTATTTTTACTACCTTTGGCTCATCACAATTATTTTCCTTGTTGGAGAGAAGATTTCCTTGGAGATTGAGACTAAGATTTCTTTTCTCTCTTTCTTTTATGTTTATGTTCTTTAATAAATTATTCTTGTGTTTTTATTCATGAGCATGAGTAGCTAAATCCTTAATTAGGGTTTTAGGTGTAGCCATTTGGGGATTAATATTTGATTTTATGTTTTGAATTGATCTTTTTAAGTTGGATTTGTTTTTCTTGTTCTTCATACAAATTATATGCCTGGCCATCATATAGTTTATCTTAGGGATTGTGTCATGTACTGACGGGTGAAGCATAATCTGCGCACTAGGAAAACAAACAGGTTAGACTAGATCAGACATGAATCTTAGGCTAATTTGATAGATCATTGATTACTTGTTCTTAATGAATCTAGTTAATTAGGTTTACATCGACAGATAGTAAATTTGATTAATTAGGTATTCCTGTGGAGACTTGACGGAGCGCATAGGTAATTTAGAGTAATCCTATTTCAACTTTGCATCAATTCAATTCATAGGTTAATTATTGATTTCCCAATTAGGTGAAACCTGAAGCCCTAAGCCTTTTAATTTATTGTTTTCACATCTTATTTAATTCTCTGCTTCTTTAATTTAGTTGTTCTTAATTTAAATTGCTTTGATCACTCTCAATTTTCCTTCTTTGATAGAATTAATTACAATAGAAATTCTTTGTTCCCTGTGGATTCGACTCCTGGAATACTCTAGGATTTTATTACTTCAACTGACTCTGTGCACTTGCAGATTTGGTACATCAGAACTCACCAAGATGTAGGCAATTTCCGATTGGTTCCAATTGGGCCCCAAATTTGTTTGCACATACCATGTAAGCAAAGCCTTCCTGCAGAGGATTGAAAAACACATGTGTAAATGAATGAATAAGGTGACAAATAACAAGTGGGATGGAAAAGAAAATGCAAGAGGAGTCACCTGGGCTTGCCATCTCAGCTGCCACGTTAGCAGGCCTAGAGACAAATTCAATTTAGAAGGGACAAAAGGGGCAAGCACGATCTCACTCTGCCAAATACCCTGACTTCCTTGCACTACCACACCAACCGGCAATCACCCTTACTCTCCTGCCACACTAACAAGCATGCCAAGTTAAAACAAAAAGCAAAAAACAAGCCAGGGGCATTTGATTCACTATAAGTGGGAATAAGGAGAAGAAACAAAAGGGGATTTGACAAGGACATGAAGGGAGAAACAAGGAATTTAGTTCCAAAAGCCATTGAGCCATTAGATAGAAATGGTAGGCAGTGAACAGTGAAGATGGCAGGTGGTCATTTGGAGTATATATATACATCAACAAAAGAAAAGAGGGGGGTCAGTTTGACAAAAAATTAGGGTTCATAGGTCTTTTTTTCTTAGCAATCTTTCCTTCACGGAAACAATACACGAAAGAGAATAGAAAAAATACAAAAAAAAAAAGAAAACAAAAAGTTCAAGGATTGAAGAGGCTTACCAGTAACCTTCCCATTTCTTTCCTTTTCCCTTCCGGTATTAACCTTCACCTTCACTTTCGAGGTTTTGATTGATTTTGGAATGGAGGGTTTCGGTTCTTGTTCCACCGAATTGCCTTAGGGGTTTTGTTGGGTTAGCTCTTAGGAGTCGGGTGCTTGAATTTTGGAGTCAACGGCGGTGGTTGGTGTCGGGATCGACCATTTTTTGTTTCGGGCAGCTAGGTTTCGGGCTTTTCAAGAGGGTTTTGTCAGTTTCGTGGGTTGCAACTTGGAAATCTTGGAGAAAGGAAGGGTTCATCGGTGCCGTGGGGTTCCATTATCGTCGTCGACAGAAGTGGGAGGAAAGCACTGCTTGCAGCGCCGATTTTAGATAAAGAGAGGGAGAGGAGAATCAAGTTTCGAAGAGAGAGAATGAAAATAGAAAAGTGAAGAAGGAAGAAAGGAGGAAGGAAGGAAGTACGGGCTAGATACTAAACGGCGCCGTTTGGAGAGGTGTGATTTCTAACCCTTTCAATTTTGTCCTTAAATATGTCTTGTAGTGCAATTGAGTCCTCACAGTTAATTTTTAATGCTATTTAATCCTTGCAAGTTTATATTGTGATTCAATTCGAGGTTTTAGTTCAAAATTAATTTGGGAATTTAATTTAATATTCAATAATTTGGTAGAATGTGCACATATTTTAGTAGATTAAGCTCAAATTTAAAGAATTGAATTATCATTTGCATCCATGTTTATTTTCATGTAAATTGTTGCAATATATTATTGTCATGCGAGTTAATTAAAAAGATCTGATGATGTTTGATTGGGACTTGGACATCTATTGTCGGTCTCAATTCATCGTTCCTAGGCTTGGAACATCTGGACGGGGGTCTTACCAGTATGAGTGGAAGGCACCCAGACAGTGTTCCTCGTATAATTACTCGGTAAAATTTGTATTAACCGGAATTCATGCATCATGTGCATTCATACATATGGAAACTAGAATTAGTACATGTTATTAAATTCAAGATTAAAATGTGACAATTTGCTTTCGAAAACTCAAAAAAAAAATTTGTGATTGTTATTGTTCTCTTCAAGTTTTTTTCTTAAATCAAAGCCAAGAGTCAACTTTTCTTTTTCTCAAGGAAATGAAATAGTTTTTTTTAAAAAAAAAAATCAAGGTTTAAGTTTAATTTAAGAAAGGAATTTTGTCATGAGAAATAGAAAAAGAGAAATTAAAAGAGAAATGAAAATTTGTTTTCTTAAAAAAAGGATTAAAAGGAACGATTTTTCAAAATGGTAATTCAAAATTCTAAACTTAAATAAAAGAACTCAAATCAAAAAATTTTAAATTAAGAAGAGTGTTCACACCTAAATAAAATAATAAAAAAGATTAAAAAATCCAAAAAATATCACAATGAATTTTTTTTTGAAGGAATTCCAAAATTAAAAAAAAATCAACCAAGTTTTATTTTCAAAGGGAAGGTTTCCACCTTATTTTCAGTTTTTAAGAAAGGGAAGGTTCCCATTTTCGGTTTCTTTCCAAAATAGAGTCATTTTGAACCCGATTTTCTTAAAATCCTTTCATGAGGAACCCAGAAGAGAACGAATAGTAAAATGGGGATAAGAGATTGATCAAAGGGTCTGGTCATTTCTTTTGAATCCCAAACACCTTTTTTAAAATATACAAAACTCATTTGTGCTCGTGTAACTTTGTTTTCAAAATCAGACAAAGGATTTACTTTCGTTAAATCATTTAAAATTTAGGAATAATTACAACCAATGATAGAAACTCATGAGTTAAACCTAGGTTAGTCAGTGCCGTCAATTTGACGGGCGTTGTGGGGGTGCTGATCCTTCCCCACACGTACTAGACTCCAGCACCCTTAGACTCTGGATAAATAGACCGTTTATTAGGTTAGTGTCACCTTCGCCAGGCTTAGGTTGATATTAAGCTTAATAATCTGATAGGTGACTAATCACACCTAGGTTAAAAAGATTAATTGCAACTCCCGTTTTTAAGTCGTTTCGACAGAGTCCCCGGACTCGAATGTTTCGACTTGTATATCTTACTGTTGTGAAACCAATGGAGACTAGAATGTCTCCGCCCGATACGCCAAAGAGAAAAACACCACTTTAACGAGGTTCGGCCAATATTGCCTACGTCCTCGGATACTACTAGATAATATTTCACTATCAGGGAAATATTACAAGAGTAAGAAAAATAATACTTTACAAAACTCTACTTAAATAAAGTAGCTTGTTTTGTATTTTGATGTGTATGTGTGTTTTTTACTAGCAAGGAGGAGCACCCTTTATATAGGGGAAAACTCTTCTAGCTCTTCCATTCCTTTCCGATGTGGGATATTGGAATACTATACAAAGCTCAAAATACTCCTTTGCTCTTCATCCCTTTTCCATGTGACTTTTCCATGTGGGATATTGTGTGAAGTCCATATTTTCCATAACACTCCCCCTTGGACTGGGGTTCGGCTCCCCTCCAATACACTTCCCCTCCAATGATATCCAATACACATGTAGATGAGTGACACCTATTAAAAAATAGGTTCAATGGTTTAGATTCAAAGATCAATATAACATTCATTATCTAACCTAACGATTATTTTAACTCTGTTTTATCTCCTTTTTTCTCTTTCATTGACAAGTTCCCAAATGGTTGGCTATTTTACTTGCCCACCCATTGTCGTCGAGGATTCGAATTATTTCTAACTCTCCCAAGTCCTAAGCACCACGGCACCACCACCAGCGGCGGAGTTGGGTTTCCTGCTACTTTAACAAAATAACCAACAAAGTTTAACCACAATTTAACCCAAAGACATCAGTCAAATCAGTTGATTGAATAGAAAGAAGCATAAGAACATGTGATTGGAGACACAGAGGATTTGTTCAGCGAAAATGTTAAAGAAGAAAAAAATAGGCATATGGGGTAGGGGTTTCGGAGGTTATGCTGCAACAAATAAGGGTTTTCAATTTCTATCGGGCATTCCATTTTTTCCTTTGGTGTAAAAGCTTTGTTTTTTTTTCATTGAACGAAAGGGAGAGAGAGTTAACGGAATTGAAAAAAAGAAACATTAGGAGATAACGGTTAATGGGAGGGTTATATTAATCTTTTAATTTGAACCGTTAAACCTATTTTTTAATAGGTGTCATTCATCTACATATGGATTGGATATCATTGGAGGGGGAGTGTATTGGAGGGGAGCCGAACCCCTTGGACTGAACACCCTAAAACACAATGCATCATAATCGCTCCCCTTGAATAAAATCAAACTGCCACTCATCTAAAATGTTCTTCTTCTGGAAACTAATTTTGCATCTTGTTGACTCGCCGCATACCAATGCCATAAACAAGTTTCTCGAATGTTGATGTTGGCAAAGATTTAGTAAATAAATTTACAAGATTTTCGGCGGAGCGAATTTGTTTAACATCAACTTGTCAACTTTCTTGGAGTTCATGAGTGTAGAAAAATTTCGGCGAGATGTGCTTGGTCCTATCACCTTTAATATATCCTCCCCTATCTTGTTCAACACAAGCAGCATTATCTTCATAGATAATAGTGGGGGAATCTTCAACCGGTTTCAATCCACAAGTCTTCTGGATATGCACTATAACATACCTTAACCAAACACACTCTCTTCTGGCCTCATAAAGGGAGATAATCTTAGAGTGGTTGGAAGAAGTAGCTACTAGCGTTTGCTTAGTAGAACGCCAAGATATGTTTGTGCCATTATAGCAAATAAATAACCGGTTTGGGAGCGAGCCTTATGTGGATCAGATTGATATCCAGCATCAGCATATCCTACTAAACCAGAGTTAGTAATTTTCTTGGAATAATATAACCCCAAATCTATGGTTCCGCGGAGATAACGAAAAATATGTTTAATTTCGTTCCAATGTCTCTGTGTTGGTTCAAAACTGAAACGTGCCAACAAGTTTACCGCAAAAGCGATATCAGGTCTTGTACACTATGCCAAATACATAAGTCCCCCAATAGCATTGAGGTATGGTACTTCAGGACCAAGTATTTCCTCATCATCTTGCTTAGGACGAAACATGTCCTTTTGGGGATCAAGAGATCTTACAACCATAGGGGTGCTCAAAGGATGAGCCTTGTCCATGTTAAAGCGTTTAAGCAACTTTTCAATGTATGCTGACTAATGGACAAGTATACCATGTTCTTTGTGCTCAAGCTCTAGTCCAAGGCATAATTTGGTTTTACCCAAATCCTTAACCTCAAACTCCTTTTTTCAAATATTTAGCAGCTTTCGATAACTCATCAGGAGTTTCAATTATGTTCATATCGTCGACATAAACTGCTATTATAGCGAATCCGGTTTCAAATTTCTTAATGAACACGCATGGGCAGATGGGATTATTCATGTACCCTTCCTGGGTTAAGTAATCGCTTAAGCGTTGATACAACATGCGGTCGGATTGCTTTAACCGTTATAAAGATCGTTGCAACTTTATCGAGAATAAGTTGCGGGGAGTGTATGCTTCAGGCATTTTGAATCCCTTGGAAATATAAATATCGGATGCTTCAAGCATATTATATCCTTTGAGCCATAATTATGTCATCACAACGTTCATATAACATGTTTCCAACTTTATAAGGAAATGAAATTTGTATTCATCACAAGTAATTACATTACAATCGGCCCCAATTCTCTAAGTGAACCCTTGGGCTACAGGTCAGGTTTTATACCTCACAACCTTATTTTGCTCATTTCATTTCCAAACAAATACCCATAATTTGAATCCAACGGATTTAAGTCCAAAAACATCATTCTTTGGCAAGGGAAGCCAATTAAACCTTGATTGTTTCCTCTCATATAGGCTAATATTGCCT
The DNA here is from genome assembly GCA_001974825.2 of Corchorus olitorius. NCBI lineage: Eukaryota > Viridiplantae > Streptophyta > Magnoliopsida > Malvales > Malvaceae > Corchorus > Corchorus olitorius. The sequence continues at coordinate 39,405 of AWUE01019513.1, forward strand.
TTGATGGCATCCGGTTATAAACTGAGGTTCATTATCATCGTTTATAATTTCATGAGCGATTTAGAGAGCGAACGCATCATCGATGATTATCTCATTATAATGGAAAATCTAGTATATTCCCAGGGTCGATGATCTTTTCATGGGTTTGAGTCACTACAGGGGCAATGTGCTCATGAATTTGTGCCTCTTCAGGGGCAATATTATTCAGTATTTTGCTTTCTTTATTTTGTGCCATATCAGGGAAACTTGGTTTCCTCGATAAAGACCAATATGCTCTTCTGGAGTAGATTCTAAATTTCTCCCCCTTCTTTTTCGAGGAACTATATCTTTTGATCCCATCGGTTTTCCATGCATCAAGCATGGTCACTTTGATCCATCATGTTCTTCAGGAACATCTATCTTAGTTGGAACATTCACTGCTTAAAATTTTGTAACTTTAACAGTTTGATGAAACAGATTGGGCAAATTGATTGCAATAACTTGCAAATGGATCAAATTTTACACCTTTCACATTCATGTATTATCGGGTCTTAATGAGACAATCTTTTTCTATGAGAAAACTTCGAGTTTTCATGCTATCCATCTTTGGAAGCCTTTGGTTTCCCAAGTAATTGGAACACAGTCTCATGATAATTCGCGAATCTTGCGGTAAATAATTTACCCGTCAATGGTTCAAATAACCTAATAATGGACGGTGAATCATACCCAACATAAATGCCCATACGTCGTTGGGGGCCCATTTTAATCATTTGTGGTGGTGCTATAGGCACTTGAACAGCGCAAACAAGGGTGCAAACATGTGAAATGTCTAGCTCATGGCCTAGGATTCATTGTGGGGGAAATTTCTATGACTGAAAGGGCATTGATTTTCAATAGCATGGAGCTCTACACGTATATATTTCTCCTTTGATCGGTCGTCAGCAAATCATAAAAATCCCAACAATTACTAACTAAAGATAGTTAGGGCAAGTAGGGGTCGATCCCACAGAGAGAAAGGTTTTTATTCTTTTTCTTAAAACAAAACAAATAAAATAAAGAAGATTTTGAGAGTAAAATTAAGTTAAACCAATCTAGCAATTAAAATTATCTAAGAAAACAATCAAGAAAATTAAAGAAAACAATTAATCAGAAAGCTAAAAATAAATTGAGAAAATAATTAAGAGAAACCTCCAACGTAGAATTAATATCCCTCTTGACAACAATAACATGGATCATTGATATCTAAAGATTATGAAAACAATGGATAGCTTGCTTTGAATTTAATCTTAAATTACCTTAATTAGATAAAGCTCTTGATCCAGTGTGAATTATCCATTTTATTCTTTAAATAATTACCTCTTGATCCAGTGTGATAATTACTTAAGAATAAAGCATTAAGATCTAGTAATTTACAAGCACAATGGGCAATTCAAAATTGGTCAAAGATTCTTAAATCCCTTGGAAGGAATATCCTTTGCTTCCAATTGCTACCAAACAATTAAATCCGAAGATCCTTCAAGATTTAATTTAGCTAATGCTACTTAATTTATCAAGAAAGTGCTAGCTTCAATCTATCAAAACAAGCAACATAGAATTCATGCAGAGATATTAAGAATTACCCAATTAATTTTCATATAAAAGCACAAAATCTCACCATGATATAAGTCAAGAGATCAATTAAATTCTACATTGGAGGAAAGAAAAGGATTACTCACTCATGAATTGAGTGAGCATCCAAAGAAAAGAAGAAAAACTTATCTATGGATGGGAAGAAGAGGGGAGCCGGCGGCTCCTAGGGCAAACTCCTCCAAATCTTAACAATTCTTCAAAATAAAATCTCTAGATCTACATACATCAAAAACCTAGACCTAAGGTGGCTATTTATAGTGGAAATAACCCTAGAAAATCCAATCCTAACTTGGAAAGAGGT
>AWUE01019514.1:0-10877 GCA_001974825.2 Corchorus olitorius
AGATAAAAGTCATCCTAGAGTAGAATCCAAGTTAAAATAGGATCCTGAAATTTTGCTGAATTCGTGCAGGGACTTCGACGTCATTTTGGAACTTGAAAACGGCAGAACTGGGTCTTGGACTTCGAAGAAAAGTTGTAGATCTCGGAGTTAGCTTTCCAACGAGTACTCATGGGCTTCAAACGAAGGTCTGAGCAGAAAGTTATGATTTTTCTACCAAAACTGCGCCTGAATCCTAATCCTGTTAGGACTAGAATCGAGAATCTACGAGATTTTGGATATTTCCTTGAATATAGGAGTTATTAATTGGGATTTTAATTCCAATTAATAATTATATGGGCTGAGTAGTTTCCCATATTAAATATCCAAAATTCCTTAGCTTCTAGGCTTCTTCATGGCTTGTCTTCAATTCTTCGCAATTAAAGCTCCATTCTTTAATTCTTGCTCTTGAAATTATTCTTCAATGGTCTTCAAATCTTCAAATAGTCTTCAATAAGTCTTCAAACACGAACTTCGAATCTCCAAATCTATACTCAAAATTACTTTGCTCATATCTGTGTAAAAAGTCATCAAAATAGCTCCAAAAGTAGTGAAAATTATCAATTTATCAATTTCACATCTCATAAAGAGTCAAATAACAAATATTAACAAAATAACATATATTTAAGCATAAATAGATCCAAAAACATAACAAAATAGCCATAAAAATAGGGTTGTTTTTGGCTCGATCATATTTTCCCCCACACTTGAACTTTGCTAGTCCCTTAGAAAATCAATGCGTAAGTTAATCAAAAACCAATTTTTCAAGAAATCAATTTGAATTCATACATACATCAAAGAATCAATTCAATCATGAAATCAAAATAACAAAGAATAATAATAATACTCAATCCAAAGATCAAGAAACAACAAACATCATCATTCTTAAGTAGCCATAATCAAAGTAACTTTAATTACTTACCATTCTTCACTTTCTATATATAACTACTTCTTTCTATAAGCTCATGTTTTCCTCTCTTTCTCCACTACTTAGAAGATTGTAATGTCATAAATATAAATCAAGGGTCATTGTGGGTTATAATAGATTTTCAAGGGTAATTGTTTTTAGAAAATTAAGGTTACTAACCTCGAAGTGTTCATGATTTGGGGTTACTAACTCCCATTTTTGAGGCTACTAGCACTCTAGAAGGACTCCTTTTATTTTTTTTTCAGAGGGACAATATTTCTGTAATTCAATGCCTCTTATCCTCTTTCCAAGGGTTACTAACTCCTTTTGTTTAAGAAAAGAGTGACAACAATGGATTGATTTTTTTTATTAATGAAACTTGAAAATTAAAGACATAAGAAAAAGGAAATTGAAAATAAAAGCATAAATAATTAATCCTAAGATGCATAAATCTTAAAAACAAGAAACTTAAAACTAAACTTAAATTGGTTTATGAATACCTTCTCCAATAAATTGAAGAGGTCATCCAAATTCCCAATTATATTATTAAAATCATCTCTTAAGCTAGTAATTTGATCACTAATTTGATTGCACCGAACAAGGAAATGGTGAAGCTCCTCCTTTTCTTGATTAACCTCCTCTTCCTCTTCCTTATTCTCATCACTAGAAGCATCACTTGAAATATCTATTACCACAGTAGCAATTTTCTCTTGAACTTCTTGTAAAGAAACCTTTGGTGCAATAGGGGGTGATAATCGATCTGCTTTCTCTTCAAGGGTAGAAATAGAAGCAACTTGTTGAACCCTTGGTTGATTAGAAGATGAAAGGAACACAACTTATAGGGCGATATGGAGGCCTATAAGGTTTGACTCGATACCCTCCAAACCTTGGCATAGGGTTTGGCTTGCTCCATTGTTCAACTTGAGGTCTTATCCTTCCATTAAAATTCCTTGGTCCATGAGGATAAGAAAACCGATTTCCATAAGGATGAAATCGATTCTTGAACTCTTGGATTGCTCTCTCCTTGGATCTCATAACAGCATCATGGGACTTGTTAACCGTATTCAAAAGAAATTGATAAATCATCCTTGCTTTGAAACCGGGCTTAGTAGCAATCTCTTCCTTGGATAGTGATGCTATCATGCTCAAAAGCTCATGACAATCTTGACGAAGAAAGCTTCCTTGAAATTTTTCACCAAATTGGGAGGCTCCAATTTGATAAAATTGTCTCCTAAAATTCTTGAATTGAACTTCAAAATCCATTGAAGTAAGCATCATCGACATCTTCAAAAATTGGGGAAGACCTTACCGAAATTCTTGCTTGCCTTCTTGTCGACGATTTGTTTCCTTTGAGGTCGATTAATTTCTTCTCTTTAATCGACAAATTAGCTCCTTTGCTTCACTTGTCGATTCACTTGTTTTTTTTTAAGTCGACTAATTCCTTCTCTTAGTCGACTTTGATTCCTTTAATAATCGACAAGCTTAAGTCGATGCTTGCTCTTTCCTTAAAATCGACAATTCTTAGTCGATGTTAGCTCCTTATCGACTTTGATCCTTGTCGACAATTATGCTTGCTCTTATTGGCACTTGCTCTTATCGACTTGGCTTGCTTCGAATATTGCTCCCAATCCGAACTTTGCTTCTAATTTATGCTTCTTAATTGTGATGAATAAAGGAGGGGTAGAGGTGCTTATATAGTGATCAAATCCTAAGCTTAAAAGGTTTTAGATAGAGTAAAAAGTTAGAGACATACCTTGACTAGGAATTCTTTACCTTGTAGGAGAAGGTCATCTTTTTCCTTGTGCAATTTGGACTTGTAATCCTAGCTAAAATAGGACTTAAAATTGCAAGGAAGGAGAAAGGAAATTGGCATCCTCGCGGGTTGGAACTTGGCACTTGCGGGCTGCCCTATTGCGCGGAAACAGGCGGGCTGCTTGACATGCTGCCTGGTGTGCGTAGGCAGCAGCAAGCTGCCTTGCTTGCCTATTATCACGCAGCAGCTATCGCTGCTGTTGAGGCCTCGGTTGCTGCTTGCAGCAGCAACAGCGGCTACCTCGCGGAAGCAACTTTGTTGCGCTCCGCTGGAGGCAGCAGCTAGTTGCTGCTGATGGCACTTCGGTGCTGCCATCAGACCTGCCTTGCGCGGCCTAGTGCCTGAGCCTTGCTTGCTCGGCGCTGAAGTAATGGCGGAGTGGCCTTGTGTTGTTTGCTTGCTTCGGGTTGCTTGCAACAGCACTATGGGAAAAATTCCTTAATTCCAATGAAAATTCCTTAATTCCTTAATTCGGCACATGCTCCATCCTGATGAATTTTTCCAATGAAGAAAAATTCCTTAATTCCTATCAAGCAAAATCAAAGAAAAATTAGTATTAATAATAAAATTAAAATATGCAAAGAAATTAAAATTGGGTTGCCTCCCAACAAGCGCTTGTTTAAAGTCATTAGCTCGACTCCTTTTCTTATTCTTTGTAGCTCAAATTGGAAGATAGATGGGATCTTCCAATTTAATTTCTTCAATCATCATTGTTGGCAATGCTTCAAAATACGGTTTGAGCCTTTGTCCGTTGACCTTGTACTGCTTCTGGTTACTTGGATTTTCGATGATCACTGATCCATTAGGATATACTTGAATTACTTCAAATGGTCCATACCATCTCGATCGGAGCTTCCCAGGATTTTCCTTCAATCGATTATTAAGAACTAAAACCTCCTGTCCTTCATGAAACGATCTTCCCAAAATTCCTTTGTCATGGATGGCCTTGGTCTTCTCCTTGTAGATCGTTGAATTCTCGTATGCTTCATTCCTTATTTCTTCAAGCTCTTGTAATTGCAGCATCCTTCGAATTCCAGCTTTGTCAAAGTTGAGATTGCATTGCTTTATTGCCCACCATGCTTTATGCTCTAATTCCACAGGTAGATGGCATGGCTTACCAAACACAATTCGGTATGGGGACATACCAAGAGGTGTCTTATAAGCTGTACGATAGGCCCATAAAGCATCTCCTAGTCTCATGCTCCAATCTCTTCTTTGAACATTAACTGTCTTCTCCAAAATCAGCTTCACTTGGCGATTTGATACTTCAGCTTGACCACTGGTTTGAGGATGATATGAAGTGGATACTCAATGTCGAACTCCATATTTTTCAACTAGTGCTTGGACAATCTTGTTGCAGAAGTGAGTACCGCGATCACTGATGAGGGCTCTTGGAATGCCAAATCTATGAAGAATATTATTTTTCATAAATTTGACTACTGTCTTCGCATCATTCTTCTCGGTAGCTATGGCTTCAACCCATTTAGAAACATAATCTACAGCTAAGAGTATATAATACTTCTTATCTGATGGAGGAAAAGGTCCCATGAAATCAATTCCCCATACATCGAAGACTTCAGCAACGAATATAGGGTTTTGAGTCTATTTGATTCCTTTTTGATATGCTTCCCGTTCTTGACAGCGTGGACAGGTCTTGCAATACTCATAAGAGTCTTTAAAAATTGAAGGCCAATAAAACCCGCAATCTAAGACCTTTCTTGCAGTCTTCTGGTGTCCAAAGTGGCCTCCACATTCATCGTTATGGCAGAACTTCAGAACTGATTGAATCTCGTTATCCGGAATGCATCTTCTCATGACTTGATCAGAACCGTGTCTCCATAAATACAGATCATCCCAAAGATAATACTTGGTATCACTGATGAGCTTCAATTTCTTTCCTTTGCTAAGATCAGAGGGTAAACGACGAGCAGCTAAGAAATTGACTATATCAGCATACCTGGGTGGATGAGAAACGGCAAAAATTTCTTCAAAGGGTAGTGCTTCGTTGATTGCAGTTCCTTCCTCCTTGCTTTCAATTCTGCTTAGATGATCAGCTACGACGTTCTCTGCTCCCTTCTTATCCTTAATTTCGATATCAAATTCTTGAAATAACAAAAGCCATCGCATAAGCCTAGCTTTTGCTTCTTTCTTTGACATTAGATATCTCAATGCAGCATGGTCGGAGTAGATTATCACCTTGGATCCCAAAATATATGGCCGAAACTTCTCCAAAGCAAAGACAACAGCTAGCATCTCTTTTTCGGTGGTGGTGTAGTTCTTCTGGGCAGCATCTAGAGTTCTTGAAGCGTAGTAGATAACATGAGGCACTTTATCTACTTTTTGACCTAAAACAGCTCCAATGGCGACGTCATTTGCATCACACATGATCTCGAACGGTAGTTTCCAATCCGGTGGCTTCACAATTGGAGTGGTGGTGAGGGCAGTCTTCAATTTGTCAAATGCTTCTTTGCAGTCGTCTCCGAACTTGAACTCTACATCCTTCTGAAGTAATCTACACATCGGTGCTGAAATCTTCGAGAAGTCTTTGATGAATCTTCGATAGAAACTGGCATGGCCCAAGAATGAACGAATATCCTTGACACACGTTGGATATGGCAGGTTCTGAACAACGTCAATCTTGGCTTTGTCGACTTGCATCCCTTGTTTAAATACCACATGGCCTAGAACAATGCCTTATTCTGCCATGAAGTGGCATTTTTCAGCATTTAATACCAATTTGGTTTCAACACATCTTTTCAAGATTAATTCCAAATTATGTAGGCATTGATTGAAGTTATCTCCATAGACTGTGAAATCGTCCATAAAGACTTCCATCTTATCTCCCACATAATCTTGAAAGATGCTCATCATACACCTTTGAAAAGTTGCAGGTGCATTGCATAAACCAAAAGGCATTCTGGTATAAGCATACGTACCAAAGGGGCAGGTAAAGGTGGTCTTCTCTTGGTCTTCAGGTGCTATTGGAATCTGGAAGTATCCTAAGTACCCATCCAGAAAACAATAGTAGGCCTTGCATGCTAATCTCTCCAACATCTGATCGATGAATGGTAGTAGAAAGTGGTCCTTTCTTGTTGCAGAGTTTACTTTTCTGTAGTCGATGCATACTCTCCATCCATTCTGCAGTCTTTGAGGAACTAGCGCTCCTTCCTTGTTTTCTACGACGGTGAAACCGGACTTCTTTGGAACTATTTGGACAGAGCTGACCCATTTACTATCTGATATAGCATAAATGAGACCAGCTCCAAGTAATTTGAGAACTTCTTCCTTGATGACTTCAGCGAGATTCGGATTCAGTCTTCTTTGTGGTTGTCGAACGGGTACTGCATCATCTTCAAGTCGGATTCGGTGCATGCACATAGTAGGGCTTATTCCTTTAATGTCGGCTACGGTCCATCCAATGGCTTCCTTGTATTCCTTCAAGACTCTGATTAGTTGTTCTTCTTGTAAATTATTTAATTTACTTGAAATAACAACAGGTAGAGTTTCTCTTTATCCAAGGAAGACATGCTTCAGTCCTTCAGGGAGTGGCTTCAGCTTGACTTCGGGCGGCTGGATGATGGATGGCAAAGGCGTCGGTGTTGGCTCCAGGTTGATATAGGACACTGACTCTTTTTTCTCCAAGAGGGCGTAGTGACTTTAGATCCTTGATGGTTTCTGCTACCTCTTCTGACGTCTGGACTTCTGCTTCCTTGATTTCTTCGTCATCTAGGCTCCTTGTAAGTACCAATTCAAGTTCATCTTCATGGTGGAGTGATTGAACTTGTTCGGAACAAACTTCAATGGCATCAATGGCGCAAATAGGATGAATCTCAGCAGGAGATTTCATGGCTTCATAAATATCGAATTCAATGAGTTTCCCATCAAATTCCATGCTGAGTTTTCCATCTTGAACTTCATATTTTGTTCTGGCTGTGGCAAGAAAAGGTCTTCCTAGCAGCAACGGCAAATGAGGTAGATGAAGGTCATCTTCACTCATCTTCAGGACATAGAAATCTGCAGGAAAAACAAAATCTCCAATCTGCACTAAAACATCCTCAACTAAACCCTCAGGTTTAATGTTAGTTCTATCAGCAAATTGTATAGTCAGATCAGTTTTAGTCACAGGTTCAATTTTCAATTATGAATAGACAGAATAAGGCATGATGTTAATTGGAGAACCAAATTCACACATGGCCTTTTCTATCTGATTCTTTCCTATTTTACAAGGAATAGAAAAAGATCCTATATCATGACATTTATGATGCAGTTTTCTCTGGTATGCAGCAGATACATTCTCATTCATGCAGACAGATTTTTCAGAAAACTTACTTTTAGTCATGCATAATTCTTTGAGAAAATTCGCGTACCTAGGTTTTCTGATAACTTTATCAAGCGATGGAATATTTACCTCTATATTCCGTAGTGAATTGAGTTGCATTGCGAACCTTTGAGGGAACGGTATTGGATCATACTTCTCTTGCATCTCTTCCATCCATTCTTCTTCTGCTTGAATTTGAGCAGCGGTTGCTGGTGAAGTGCGCCTACCCTTCTTGTTTTTGGTCGGAAACTCCTTTCTTCTTGGCAATTGAATGTTGGGCACAGCTTCTGGTGGTGGTGCAGCAGAGAAAACAGGTGCTATTGGAGGTGGAAGTGGAACATCAGGTGACTCCGTCTTTAGCGCATTCCACTGTTGAGCTTCTTCAATTGAATTGACTGCAAAACCTTGTTGGGTCGAATTCAAGGGTGATTAGACAAATTGAGGTATGCATTGAGGTTCTCTCTGCATACTCAAAAACTGCGTGAACATCTTGGTCATATTCTCTTGTTGATTTACCAAAGAAGCAATGGCCGAATTAACTTGATCAAAACGGTCATTGATCCCTTGGAGATATTCTGGTTCATGCTCGCTTGTTGAACTCCTTGGTGTGCTGAATTGGTAGATATTGTCCGCCATCTTGTTTAATAGCTTCCTCGCCTCTTCAGGAGTTATGAATCTCAAACCGCCTCCACGGGTGGCGTCAATATTGGTTTTATCTGATTGAGATAACCAATCATAGAAGTTTTGGATTAAAAATCCTTCACTTAAGCCATGATATGGGCAATGATCGGTCGTCAGCAAATCATAAAAATAAAAATCCCAACAATTACTAACTAAAGATAGTTAGGGCAAGTAGGGGTCGATCCCACAGAGAGAAAGGTTATTATTCTTTTTCTTAAAACAAAACAAATAAAATAAAGAAGATTTTGAGAGTAAAATTGAATCAAATTAAACTAGTAATTAAGACTATCTAAGAAAACAATCAAGAAAATTAAAGAAAACAATTAATCAGAAAGCAGAGAATAAATTGAGAAAATAATTAAGAAACCTCCAACATAGAATTAATATCCCTCTTGACAACAATACCATGGATCATTGATATCTAAAGATTATGAAAACAATGGATAGCTTGCTTGGAATTTAATCCTAAATTACCTTAATTAGATAAAACTCTTGATCCAGTGTGAATTATCCCTTTTACTCTTTAAATAATTACCTCTTGATCCAGTGTGATAATTACTCAAGATTAAAGCATTAAGATCTAGTAATTTACAAGCACAATGGGCAATTAAAAATTGGTCAAAGATTCTTAAATCCCTTGGAAGGAAGATCCTTCGCTTCCAATTGCTACCAAACAACTAAATCCTAAGATCCTTCAAGATTTAATTTAGCTAATGCTACTTAATTTATTAAGAAAGTGCGCGCTTCTATCAATCAAAACAAGCAACATAGAATTCATGCAGAGATATTAAGAAATACCCAATTAATTTTCATATAAAAACACAAAATCTCACCATGATATAAGTCAAGAGATCAATTAAATTCTACATTGGAGAAAAGAAAAGGATTACTCACTCATGAATTGAGTGAGCATCCAAAGAAAAGAAGAAAAACTTATCTAAGGATGGGAAGTAGAGGGGTCGGCGGCTCCTAGAGCAAAACTCCTCCAAATCTTCAACAATTCTTCAAATAAAATCTCTAGATCTACATGTATTAAAAACCTAAACCTAAGGTGCCTATTTATAGTGGAAATAATCCTAGGAATTCCAATCCTAACTTGGAAAGGAGTCTAGGACGGTTTAAGGGTCTAACTTGGACTCCAAGTTGGATTAAAAGTCATCCTAGAGTAGAATCCAAGTTAAAATAGGATCCTGAAATTTTGCTGAATTCGTGCAGGGACTTCGACGGCATTTTTGGACTTGAAAGCGGCAGAACTGGGTCTTGGACTTCAAAGAAAAGTTGTAGATCTCGGAGTTAGCTTTCCAACGAGTACTCATGGGCTTCAAACGGAGGTCTGAACAGAAAGTTATGAATTTTCTACCAAAACTGCTCTTGAATCCTAATCCTGTTAGGATTAGAATCGGGAATCTACGGGATTTTGGTATTTCCTTGGATTTAGGAGTCATTAATTGGGATTTTAATTTCAATTAATATTTTATATGGGCTGAGTATTTTCCCACATAAATTATATATAAATACCAAAGCTTGAGAATTTATCCATGACTTGTCTTCAATTAAAGCTCCAATTCTTCAATTCTTCCTCTTGAAATAAATCTTCAAAGTCTTCAAATCTCCAAATAAGTCTTCAAATGTTCTTCAAACACGAACTTCGAATCTCCAAATCTATGCTCAAAATTGCTTTGCTCAAATCTGTGTAAAAAGTCATCAAAATAGCTCCAAAATTAGTGAAAATTATCAAATTATCAATTTCACATCTCATAAAGACTCAAATCACAAATATTAACAAAATAACATATATTTAAGCATAATTTGATCCAAAAACATAATAAAATAGCCATAAAAATAGGGTTGTTTTTGGCTCGATCATATTTTCCCCCACGCTTGAACTTTGCTAGTCCCTTAGCAAATCAATGTGTAAGTTAATCAAGAAAATCAATTTTTCTAAAGATCAATTTGAATTCACACACTCATCAAAGAATCAATTCAATCATGAAATCAAAATAACAAAGCATAATAATAATACTAAATTCAAAAATCAAGACATAATAAGTATCATCATTCTTAAGTAGCCATAATCAAAGTAGTTTTAATCACTTACTATTTTTCACTTTCTATAACTACTTCTTTCTATAGGCTTATGTTTTCCTCTCTTTCTCCATTACTCAAAAGATTGTAGTGTCATAGATATACATCAAGGGTCATTGTGGGTTATAATAGATTTTCAAGGGTAATTATTTTTAGAAAATTGAGGTTACTAACCTCGAAGTGTTCATGATTTAGGGGTTACTAACTCCCTTTTGAGGCTACTAGCACTCTAGAAGGACTCCTTCTTTTATTTTTTTTCAGAGGGACAATATTTCTGCAATTCCATGCCTCTTATCCTCTTTCCAAGGGTTACTAACTCCTTTTGTTTAAGAAAAGAGTGACAACAATGGTAGTTTTTTTTTTTTTTAGTATGCAGAAATACCTCTTCTCCTCTTGTCATGAGAGCACTTTTTTTTTTATGAAAACAAAATTTTTAATAATTACCCTTTTTATAAGTAGTCCCCCACACTTATTCTCGACATATACCAATAACATACTTTCTCAATCATAACTTCAATCAAGATTGAACACAAGTTCTAGAAATAGATAATCATAGAAGCTAAATAAGATCATATCACAAACTTCAATTATACCTAATTCTAAGAAATCAAACAACATGCTATAACTCAATCAATAAATCAAACATTATTAAAATTCTCAGCATTCATCAATCATAATCAAATCAATCAATCAATTTATGCATGAAAAATTCAAAAAAAAAACTCGAAATTCTCAAAATTTTTAAAATTATTTTTTAAGTCGAAAATCAATTTTTAAAAATTGGGGAATAATCAATCCAAAAACAAACAATTTTCTATCCTAAGTTCTCATACAAATAAATAGCATATGACTCAATTATTCAAGCAACAAACCTAAACCTATCAAGTAATCACCCCCCCCCCCCCCCACACTTAAAATTCACATTGTCCTCAATGTAAAAGCAAACAATTCATGCAATAATATCTTACCAAAAATAAAGAGTTAAGGTTCAAGAAAACATACCTGGTGGCTTGATGAAGATAATTACTCAAACATAA
>AWUE01019516.1:0-12142 GCA_001974825.2 Corchorus olitorius
GGAATTACTACACTCATGAATTGAGTGAGCATCCAAGAAAAGAAGAAAAACTTATCTAAGGATGGGAAGTAGAGGGGTCGGCGGCTCCTAGAGCAAAACTCCTCCAAATCTTCAACAATTCTTCAAATAAAATCTCTAGATCTACATGTATTAAAAACCTAAACCTAAGGTGCCTATTTATAGTGGAAATAATCCTAGGAATTCCAATCCTAACTTGGAAAGGAGTCTAGGACGGTTTAAGGGTCTAACTTGGACTCCAAGTTGGATTAAAAGTCATCCTAGAGTAGAATCCAAGTTAAAATAGGATCCTGAAATTTTGCTGAATTCGTGCAGGGACTTCGACGGCATTTTTGGACTTGAAAACGGCAGAACTGGGTCTTGGACTTCAAAGGAAAGTTGTAGATCTCGGAGTTAGCTTTCCAACAAGTACTCATGGGCTTCAAACGGAGGTCTGAGTAGAAAGTTATGAATTTTCTACCAAAACTGCTCATGAATCCTAATCCTGTTAGAACTAGAATCAGGAATCTACGGGATTTTGGTATTTCCTTGGATTTAGGAGTCATTAATTGGGATTTTAATTCCAATTAATATTTTATATGGGCTGAGTATTTTCCCACATAAATTATCCATAAATACCAAAGCTTGAGAATTTATCCATGACTTGTCTTCAATTAAAGCTCCAATTCTTCAATTCTTCCTCTTGAAATAAATCTTCAAAGTCTTCAAATCTCCAAATAAGTCTTCAAATGTTCTTCAAACACGAACTTCGAATCTCCAAATCTATACTCAAAATTACTTTACTTATATCTGTGTAAAAAGTCATCAAAATAGCTCCAAAAGTAGTGAAAATTATCAAATTATCAATTTCACATCTCATAAAGACTCAAATCACAAATATTAACAAAATAACATATATTTAAGCATAATTTGATCCAAAAACATAATAAAATAGCCATAAAAATAGGGTTGTTTTTGGCTCGATCAGCAACTCTCACATAGTTTGTTGTATCTTTCCCAATATTGGTACCACTTTTCGGCTTGTGATTGGCAGCTAGCAGAGATCTTCTTTCTGACTTCAAAAATTCTTGAGTTTGGAAAATATCTTTCCAAGAATGCTTCTTGTAGTCCATTCCATGAGGTGATAGATTTCGGTGGTAGACCCCAGGACCATTCTCTTGCTTTTCCTTCCAAGGTGGATGGAAAAGTTCGCAGCTTCACTTGTTCTTCAGGCATCCCAGTGATCAAGGCACACTTGGTGTAGAAGGCTCGCAGATGCTCATGTGGATTTTCATACTCTTCTCCATAGAAAACTGGTAGCAAACGGATCACTCATGGCTTCAATTGGTAGGACATATCCATGTCAGGATAATCAATGCAGAGGGGTTTCATCTCGCGTGCGAAATTCAACTCCCCTAGGGAACGTGTCTGCTCCATCGGATTTCCTACAAAAAAAGATGATCAAGTGCAAATCAAATAGAAAAAGAAAAGAAAAAAAATAAACATTCTCCCCGGCAACGGCGCCAAAATTTATGATCGGTCGTCAGCAAATCATAAAAATCCCAACAATTACTAATCAAAGATAGTTAGGCAAGTAGGGGTCCCACAAAGAGAAAGGTTATTATTCTTTTTCTTAAAACAAAACAAATAAAATAAAGAAGATTTTGAGAGTAAAATTAAGTTAAACCAATCTAGCAATTAAAATTATCTAAGAAAACAATCAAGAAAATTAAAGAAAACAATTAATCAGAAAGCAGAAAATAAATTGAGAAAATAATTAAGAGAAACCTCCAACATAGAATTAATATCCCTCTTGACAACAATAACATGGATCATTGATATCTAAAGATTATGAAAACAATGGATAGCTTGCTTGGAATTTAATCCTAAATTACCTTAATTAGATAAAACTCTTGATCCAGTGTGAATTATCCCTTTATTCTTTAAATAATTAGCTCTTGATCTAGTGTGATAATTACTCAAGAATAAAGCATTAAGATCAAGTAATTTACAAGCATAATGGGCAATTAAAAATTGGTCAAAGATTCTTAAATCCCTTGGAAGGAAGATCCTTCGCTTCCAATTGCTACCAAACAATTAAATCCGAAGATCCTTCAAGATTTAATTTAGCTAATGCTACTTAATTTATCAAGAAAGTGCTAGCTTCAATCTATCAAAACAAGCAACATAGAATTCATGCAGAGATATTAAGAATTACCCAATTAATTTTCATATAAAAGCACAAAATCTCACCATGATATAAGTCAAGAGATCAATTAAATTCTACATTGGAGGAAAGAAAAGGATTACTCACTCATGAATTGAGTGAGCATCCAAAGAAAAGAAGAAAAACTTATCTATGGATGGGAAGAAGAGGGGGGCCGACGGCTCCT
Source organism: Corchorus olitorius (assembly GCA_001974825.2). Classification (NCBI taxonomy): domain Eukaryota; kingdom Viridiplantae; phylum Streptophyta; class Magnoliopsida; order Malvales; family Malvaceae; genus Corchorus; species Corchorus olitorius. Next base: position 2,391 of record AWUE01019516.1, read on the forward strand.
AGGGCAAACTCCTCCAAATCTTCAACAATTCTTCAAAATAAAATCTCTAGATCTACATACATCAAAAACCTACACCTAAGGTGGCTATTTATAGTGGAAATAACACTAGAAAATCCAATCCTAACTTGGAAAGAGGTCTAAGTCGGTTTTGGGTCTAACTTAGACTCCAAGTTAGAATAAAAGTCATCCTAGAGTAGAATCCAAGTTAAAATAGGATCCTGAAATTTTGCTGAATTCGTGCAGGGACTTCGACGTCATTTTGGACTTGAAAACGGCAGAACTGGGTCTTGGACTTCGAAGGAAAGTTGTAGATCTCGGAGTTAGCTTTCCAACGAGTACTCATGGGCTTCAAACGAAGGTCTGAGCAGAAAGTTATGATTTTTCTACCAAAATTGCGCCTGAATCCTAATCCTGTTAGGACTAGAATCGGGAATCTACGGGATTTTGAATATTTCCTTAAATATAGGAGTTATTAATTGGGATTTTAATTTCATTAATAATTATATTGGCTGAGTATTTTCCCATATTAAATATCCAAAATTCCTTAGCTTTCAGGCTTCTTCATGGCTTGTCTTCAATCCTTCGCAATTAAAGCTCCATTCTTTAATTCTTGCTCTTGAAATTATTCTTCAATGGTCTTAAAATCTTCAAATAGTCTTCAATAAGTCTTCAAACACGAACTTCGAATCTCCAAATCTATACTCAAAATTACTTTACTTATATCTGTGTAAAAATTCATCAAAATAGCTCCAAAAGTAGTGAAAATTATCAATTTATCAATTTCACATCTCATAAAGACTCAAATCACAAATATTAACAAAATAACATATATTTAAGCATAAATAGATCCAAAAACATAATAACATAGCCATAAAAATAGGGTTGTTTTTGCCTCGATCATCCTTCAAGAAGACCAAATAAATATCAACCAAATGTTTATTCGTACGACAAGTACGAGCCCTGTGTTCAGTCATTCCATAGGCTTCTAGCCCTTTAAGATTTATAGAGCATCATCTATCTTTCAACTTCCATTCTCATGAGAATAATATATATATGCTCAAAGCCTCAACAGGGGCATAATAAGTATAGTCATGGCGTCTATAATGGCCCATAGTGTTGGCTTATATAATAGCCACAAAATTACGCATGTAATTAGCATCTCACTTTTCATTACTAGCAAGACCTTGCAGAGATGCATCTCAATATCAAGAAAAAAGTCATTGCCATTTACCATAATCTGTAGATGATTCCTGAATCAATGTTATTATGACAACTGCATGTGTCAAAACTTTATCGGTAATTGACAATAATTTTGTACTTGAAAATAACAAGATTTACAAGTGTAATCTTTGTAGAACAAGACTTTTGTGTCTTTCAAAACATGTCTCCTTATATTGGACCAATTAACCATGTCTATCTCACTCTCGTCTCTCAACTTTTTTCTTCTACTTTTAGCGCCCTTACAAAGGCCTCTCATACGGATTCGGATTCAGTCGAGCCAACCCAAACGCCCAATTTTATGTTCAACCTGCATGTCGATCGATCTCACAATCGTCTCAATTTTTTTCTGATATCTGTAACACACAAAATTTCTAAGTCTAAAAATAAGACAAGAAAAATTGGAGCCAAATAATAATTTTATTGATTGATGAATGCGGGTACAATCTTTGGAAATAAAAAATTGTCCTCTGATTCTTCTCCTTTGTAAAATTCTGCTTCAAGATTTACTTCAAGGGTCAAATGTTGATCTTGAACTTGATGATAATTTGAGAGTTTGATTTGATTTGATTCAAGGGTTGGGTGACTTGGTCTTGAATTAACAATCTAATTCAAGGGTCTTGATGACTTGGTCTTGAATTGATAATAATTCGATCCAAGAGTCTCGATGACTTGTTCTTGAATTGATAATCTAATTCAAGGGTCTCGATGACTTGTTCTTGAATTGATAATTTAATTTAAGGGTCTCGATGACTCAATCTTGAATTGATAATTTAATTCGAGGGTCTCGATGACTCGTTCTTGAATTGATAATTTAATTCAAGGGTCTTGATGACTCGTTCTTGAATTGATAATTTAATTCAAGGGTCTCGATGACTCGTTCTTCAATTGATAATTTAATTCAAGGGTCTCGATGACTCAATCTTGAATTGATAATTTAATTCAAGGGTCTCGATGACTCAATCTTGAATTGATAATTTAATTCAAGGGTCTCGATGACTTGATCTTGAACAAACGAAAATAATCTCCTCTGAATGTGTTGGTGAAGATCGAAATAATGATTTCTTAAGCTTTGGTGAAGATCAGAATAAGAACATCTGAAAATACTTCAGAGCTAATCTGCTTTCTGAATTGTATGTCAAATGGCTTTGGGGACTCCCTTTATATAGTGGAGGAAATTCCTTGTGCATTTAATACTAATCTGATTTACTTGCAAGCAAAGTAAAATCCAACGGTGGATGATGCTGCAGGGAAGCTTCCAGGTAATTTCCTTGGCAATTTCCATGTGATGACTCATAGATTAATTTTGATTGGTCAAACCATTAGATATTGAAATCTGATTGGTTAGACCATGTGTCATATTTATCTACCAATTTTCTTTAGAAAATATCCAATAAATTTAAGGATAAATTCTTAAAATAAATTCGTAGAAAATTCTTATTAGGCCGAAATTTCCTTTTCTACAAATGCCCCCTCAAGACTTGTTTACGTACACGTTTTGGAGTGTAGCAAGTAGGCAAGTCTTGAATCTTGATATGCTTTTGGTGTTGAAATTCGCTTACACCTTTGCATGGAGTACTTTGAGAAGATCCTTGGTGATTTCGTTAGCAATTTTCCCTGGCTTGAGAAAATATTTGCAAAATACTTTCTCCAGATGTCTTTGCCAATTTTGAGACTTTGAAAGAATTGAACCAAAACTAGGTTCAAAGGATTTTTTTTTTTTTTGTGTGACTGAACTTGACAATTTTAATCAAGCTGCCTACGTACCCTCATATATGAAGGATCAAGTCATTTACGTAGTTCATTTATTTTTGTGCTTTAAGTTTTGCCAAAGTCGTCCTTTGTAGGATTTTCAACTTAGCGAGCTTTTTTTTTGGTGCTCTAACTTTTGCCTAAGTTGTCCTTTACAGGATTTTCAACTTAGCAAGCTCTTTTTTCCCCCATTTTGTGTGCAGTTTAGGCTCATATTTAGGAGCGAGCATTGCCCCCATTGGCTTGCTTGACATCCTCATTTTGAGTTGACTTAGCATGCATCTTCACAGGATCAAAAGATCCAAATTTCATACTTGGAGTTGGAATTGCTATGACAAAATTTGATGTTGCGGCTTCATCGTCAATTTCAATCATTCCTTCTTTGTAAAGCTCCATGATTTTGTCTTTGAGAATGAAACACTTTTCCACTGGATGACTGATCAAACGATGAAACTTGCAATAGTTTGGATTATTCATTTTATCAGCTTCTTCAGGCCGTTTTTTTTTCAGGCAACTGAATGAGATCAAATTTCAAAAGTTCTTCCAACATCTTTGGGACATCAGAATCAAGGAATGGATATTCCTTTTCTCGTTTTTCTTTCATAGAAACTTTGATTTTTCCTTGGGAGGATTTGGAATTCACCTTTTTGGAGTCACTGGCTGTCTTGAAAGGCTTTATGCTTGCTGCCATGGACTGCTTGCTTTCAACTTCTTTGGTAACAAATTTACCCCTTTTCTGTTCTGTTGGTTCTCGAACAGGCGCCTCTTGATTGCCACCAACTGTAATGCTAAGCTCCATATCATGTGCTCGAGTTGCTAATTCTTCAAAAGTTTTTGGCTTAATGCCTTGAAGAATATAACGCAGGGTCCAGTTCATGCCTTGGATGCACATATCCAGTGTAGAAATTTCAGATAATTTTTCTTTACAATTGAGACTGAGATCTCCACCTATTTATGTAGTCAATCATAGCTTCATCTTTGCATTGGTGTGTACTTGTGAGTTCAATCAAACTGATAATGCGTCGAGTGCTATAGAATCGATTCAAGAACTCATGTTCAAGTTGCTCCCAATTGTCAATTGACCCAGGCTCGAGATCTGTGTACAAATCAAAAGCATTGCCCTTCAACGAGCGAACAAATTGCTTAACCATAAGGTTTCCATAAGTACCAGCATTGTTGCATGTTTCCACAAAGTGGGCAACATGTTGTCTTGGGTTTCCTTTGCCATCAAACTGTCGAACTTTGGCGGTTGATAGTTGTTAGGCATCTTCGTGCAATCAATCTTTTGGGAATAAGGCTTTGCCTAAGTGTAGGAAAGAGGAGCAATATTTTCTGCTTGATCTTTGATTGCCTCTTTGATAAGTTGCTTCATTTGATCAGAAGAAATACTTTGAAGATCTTCTGCAGCAACTTTGATGGAATTTTCACCAAATTATTGATAAGTTTTCTTGATACTGTATTCAGCAGCAGTTTCATTAACTTGTTGGAGAATTTGAGGCTTGTCTTTGCCTTTATTTTCAGCAACTTTCATCATTAGAAAGGAAATTTGTTCATCCTTTTCTTTGATGTTGTTGGCTAATGATTCCACAGCTTTAGCGAGGGATGCAACTTGTTCCTCCAACAAAGCCATCGAAATATTTAATGATTTGAACCTTCAGGAAAAGAGATAAGAGGCAAAGATTGTTCCACTGGGTGCCAAAATTTGTAACACACAAAATTTCTAAGTCTAAAAATAAGACAAGAAAGATTGGAACCAAATAATAATTTTATTGATTGATGAATGCGGGTACAATCTTTGGAAATAAGAAATTGTCCTCTGATTCTTCTCCTTCGCAAAATTCTGCTTCAAGATTTACTTCAAGGGTCAAATGACTTGATCTTGAACTTGATGATAATTTGAGTGTTTGATTTGATTTGATTCAAGGGTTGAATGACTTGGTCTTGAATTAACAATCTAATTCAAGGGTCTTGACGACTTGGTCTTGAATTGATAATAATTCGATTCAAGAGTTTCGATGACTTGTTCTTGAATTGATAATCCAATTCAAGGGTCTCGATGACTTGTTCTTGAATTGATAATTTAATTCAAGGGTCTCGATGACTCAATCTTGAATTGATAATTTAATTCAAGGGTCTCGATGACTTGTTCTTGAATTGATAATTTAATTCAAGGGTCTCGATGACTCGTTCTTGAATTGATAATTTAATTCAAGGGTCTCGATGACTCAATCTTGAATTAATAATTTAATTCAAGGGTCTCGATGACTCAATCTTGAATTGATAATTTAATTCAAGGGCCTCGATGACTTAATCTTGAATTGATAATTTAATTCAAGGGTCTCGATGACTTGATCTTGAACAAACGAAAATAATCTCCTCCGAATGTGTTGGTGAAGATCGAAATAATGATTTCTTAAGCTTTGGTGAAGATCGGAATAAGAACATCTGAAAAATACTTCAGAGCTTTTCTGCTTTCTGAATTGTATGTCAAATGGCTTTGGGACTCCCTTTATATAGTGGAGGAAATTCCTTGTGCATTTAATACTAATCTGATTTACTTGCAAGCAAAGTAAAATCCAACGATGGATGATGCTGCAGGGAAGCTTCCATGTAATTTCCTTGGCAATTTCCATGTGATGACTCATAGATTAATTTTGATTGGTCAAACCATTAGATATTGAAATCTGATTGGTTAGACCATGTGTCATATTTATCTACCAATTTTCTTTAAAAAATATCCAATAAATTTAAGGATAAATTCTTAAAATAAATTCATAAAAAATTCTTATTGGACCGAAATTTCTTATTCTACAATATCCTCTCTCAACTTGTAGCGCCTCCCTCCTAGCAGGCAGTTATATATATGGACTCCATGATCAAATCCCAATGGGAGTAGGTTTCATACAGAAAGTGAAAGTTGGAAACTATACGGACCTCCTTTCTTAGTTGGCCAAGTCTCTTTGTTTAATATATGAGTTTATATTTGATATAGTTTCTATACAGTGCAGGCAACGAAGAGGTGCCACTCTCTTTAAACAAAACCTATTTACCTCTTAAAAAAAACAAAGCTTATCTTCCCTAATTATATGCCTCTCATACTTGTCACTTTTCTCTTTTTTCTCTTCGTGATGTCATGAATTTAGGTTATTATTATACACAAGTGTTCATAAAATAAAATAGTTGCACAAAATTCGAGTAACCAAAGCGTCACGAATATACGAAACTTAAAAAAAAGGAAGAGAGAGAGAGAAGTGTAGGAGGAAACAACAAATGCAAAATGAAACCATCCGAAAAAATTTCTAAAGTAAAAAAAAAAAAAAAATTACAAGTCACTTGTTTTACATATCGAATTTGCAAATCGAATAATTGCCAATAAATAAATGTGTGTGGAAATGCACGTTTGAATTTGAGTTTCAATATATACTTCAAAGATAAATGTATCAAAGAAAACGATAGTTTGGACCATAAAGTGAACGATGTAATTTCGAGTGTAAAATCGCACATCCTTTCAACCCATGCTATCTTTAAAATTCTCCAAACCTAATGTTTATCAGGTGTACATCCTGTCGAGAATTGGGCATCCATTCGAGCAGTTCATATGGATAACAACGCTTTAGGATCAGATTTTTGAGAATGCCACATCCTGAAAACTGATCATTGTCAAAACTTTGTTATCTTCAAATCTTCAACCTACTCCTGCCCTGAAGTATACATCCGACGAAGATGTATGTAACCTTAAGGTTTGCAGGTGAATCGGACAGGATTTGGTGCACAAATTGTAGAATCTGCAGCCAACCCTTACCCATAGATCCTGAAAAGCATTGAGTGTGAAGTTAAATGGAATATTTTGATATGTTAAAGAAACACAATCCTACGTATATTATAACTTATGATAGAATTATATTACCTTATCAATATTATGAATTGCTATGAACAACGACCAAATCCAACAATATCTGCAAGCAAAAGTTGTTATAAATCCACAATTACTAAAACTATGAAAGATTATATTAAATTGAATGGTTAAGAACTTTCTCTCAAGAGTTTCTAAAAGGAGATTTCAAATCAATAAGTACGTACCAGTGATTCGTAGAGATATATACTTTGATCACCAACAACATCTTTGGGAGCTCTGCAGTCCCAATAAGTCTTGCTTAAAACATATATATATACTTTTAATTAATCTTGAAAATCGAATGATCAAACTCAATTCTTGAAGCAAAATGGTTTCTACACACAACAAAATTTTCTTATACCTCTTCTCAAGAGCACTTGGGATGAAATGTTGAGAGGCGTCTTTCACAGAATAGCCAATTCCCTCCATTATATCTGCACAAATTATGAAGGCGTCATCATTTTCTTCTTATTGGTGGTTTCTTACATGTATTTCCATGCCATTATATAGGCAATATGGATTGGGGTTGGTAGAGTATTTTGCACTTTTGCTTTTCCCTTTTTTCTATTTCACAGTTAGTCCTACAGAGTATTTAAATTGTTTTCAATTTTGTCCTTGAACATAATATTATAATTATTTTAGCTTTGTATTTAGTAATTGCTTAAACAAGTACTCTATTTTGTTAGGTGAATATGCATGGTATTTTGGAGAATTAATTTCTTTGATGTTTAATGTGTGTGCGCGCGCGCGCACACACACACATATATATATATATATATATATATATATATATATATTATTTTTCATCCTTATAATTTTTTTACTAATGAGTAAAGTGAGAACATCACGTCACAAATGACGGAAAACGATAATTAAAATACACGTGGAATTCTAATTCCCGATCAACAATATTATAAACCTTTATAAATATCCATTGCAATTGAGATTCTCAAATCTTAATATCAAAAAATCATATTTTGAATATCGCATTTGCAGTCAGGAAGGGCAATCGCTGCGAAGATGGTCTATAAGGGGATGATACTTTGCAAATCCAAGCTAACCCTGATAAGCATATTGTGCCAAATTTTCTAGTAAATCTGCACATCAATTTCCCTCTCGATAAAATATGCCTAACTTCCACAACATCAAATGAAGCAAGCAACTCCATCTATACACTCATGTAACAAGGTTTGGCAAGGATGACATGTAAGGTTAGCATCCCTATTGAGGAAAGGGCATATCTAAAGCTGCATCCACTTCCACTAACTCTCTAATACTAGCACTCTGTGTCATGTACAACCCTTTCCTAACTCCCCAGAATTTTGCTTATTAGATATCGATATGTCCTATGTTCAATAATAAACCTCAAGCAGTTACCCTCTAAAATTCCTCAATATTAAACCTCTTGCCGAAACTTTATGTATGAGTTCTAACCGCTCCATACGTATTGAGAAGTCTTTCCTTTAAAGAGCTAACTAGCGACCATTGCACCCATCATGAATTTCTAAAATCCTGATGGTGTTTACCTCCCAATCATATATAGCAATATACTGACTAAGCCCCAAAGCATAGTCCCCATATATATTTGCTAATATTAAAGACCTATATGGATGGAAATGGACTCAATTGAAAACTCTTCAAAATCTACAAATTGAAAAAATAATGTCTACGGATTGAGGGGGTCATATTGCAAAATCAATAATGTTTTGGGTACTTAGGTGTTCCGGCGTGTTTGTTAACCAATTATAGACATGATAGAATTATTACTCCTATACATTATACATGGAAATCAAATCCAAAAAAATCCAAACGTATCCAAAAAAAATCCCAAATTAAATGCCTTTTTGTCTAGATTCACAATTCAGCAGTGATTTCAATTTTTGATTTGGTTCCTCTCATTGGTCACTTGAAAAGTAGAGTCCAGTTAATGTTAAATTATTATTAGATAGGACAGTTTCACCACATTAGTTAAGGGACCAATCACTAAAATTGTGCCATGTCAAGTCAACTTTTAAAATTTAGGTATAATTTTAGTCCAAGATTTAGCCCCTTATTTAAAATAAACAATGCATAAACGGTAAGTCCCAAGATTTAAGATATCATTGGGATAGAGTTTTAAAAAATTGTTGAGTTGTCATCATTTTAGTGGTTGGTCCCATTGATGATGTAGTAGGTCAATTCCACCTAATAATTTCTCACAGATTACGGTAGAATCCCACAATGTGATTAAGTTTGAAATCTACAACCTAAAATGTGGCACTTCATCAAGCTACAATAACCAAATTGGTTTAAAACCTTGCTATCAACATTCTGATTCTTGTTTGTGTTTTTTCTCCTTTTCCTAGGTACGTTGAACAAACTTGTAGATTTACGGATATTTAAGTTATGGTCTAATGTCCTTTTTGCCCCCTTAATTTGTACGGTTTGGACGCTTTGCCCCATAAACTTCAATTTTGGACGTTTTGCCCAGTAAACTCTCAATTTTGGACATTTTTGTCCTTTTTCAGACGGTTGGACTAATGGCACCGTCATGTCGCTCACGTGGCACAAAAATGGTCTGACATGGCAATGCCACATCGGTCGGGCTTATGTGGCATTGTCACATCAGCGGTATGACGATGCCATTTAGCCAATCGTCTGAGATGGACTAAAACGTCCAAAATTGAGAGTTTATGAGGCAAAATATCCAAAATCAAATTTTAGGGGGCAAAGTGTCCAAACCGTACAAGTTCAGGGAACAAAAGGAGCATTAAGCCAAATTTGTAATGAATTGCGTATTAGCATTTTAATTTGCAACCAAAATATCAGTACTCACGGCGAAACGCAAGCAACGTCACCTCTTTATAACTATTTTATTTTTACCATTTTACTATTTTAATTGCAAAAT